>CAUYON010027519.1:0-21325 GCA_963573935.1 Arctocebus calabarensis
TTCTTTCCCACCCACCCAACTAAGAGATAAGGTGAAACCATCACCAGAACAAAACAAACTTTTTCAAAAAAGTACAATCCCAGTGCTAGGTTGGCAGTTAACTCTTCTACTCTACTAAACATGAGAGATGATAATCTCCACTGTGTCCTATGTATGTTCTACAGCCTGGGCAGCCTGAAAAACATTCCTATTATGAAGCTACTCAGTAGTGTCAATGGGCTACTTCTAAAACTTCTATTAGCTCAAGCAAGTAAAACCTTGTACTTCTGTATTGCACGGCCATTAAAAGCAGCATTAGTGCAAAAAAAAAAAAAAAAAAAAAAAGAAATATCACTACAGAAAAAACTATGGAAACTGAATAGGTCACAACAAAATGAAAAGACACACTGTGTTCATGGATTGAAAGAGCTAATATTGTGAAAATGATGATACTATAAAAAGTGATATACAGATTGAATAAAACTCCTATCAAAATACCAATGACATACTTCATAGAAACAGAAAAAAAAAATCCAAAAATTCATATGGAACCAGAGAAGAGCTTGAATAACTAAAGCAATTTTGACCAAAAAGAGCAAAGCTGGAGGCCTTACACTCCCTGATTTAAAAATATACTATAAAGCTAGGCAGCACCTGTGGCTCAAAGGAGTGGGGCACTGGCCCCATGTGCTGGAGGTGGCAGGTTCAAGCCCAGTCCCGGCCAAAAGCTGAAAAAAAAAAAAAAAAAAAAAAATATATATATATATATATATATATATTATAGTAACCAAAATATCATGGTTTTGGTTACTGTCAAAAAAACAAAATATCATGGGACTGGCACAAAAACAAACACATAGACTAATGGAACAGAATAGAGAACCTAAAAATAAATTCACATATTTATACTTAGTTGACTTTTTTATCAGTGCCAAGAACATTTAATGGGGAAAGGACAGTCTCTTCAATAAATGATTCTGGAAAAACTAGATATCCATATGTAAAAAAATGAAGCTAGACCCCTATCTTTCACTATCTACAAAAATCAAATCCACATGGACTATAAAGACTTAAATATAAGGCCTGAAACTATAAAACTATTAGAAGAAAACATTAGGGAAATGCTTTAGGACACTGGTCTAGGCAAAGATACTTTGGGTAAGATTTCAAAAACACAGGCAACAAAAACAAAAACAAACAAATGGAATTATATTGAGCTAAAAAGCTTTTACACAGCAAAGGAAACACTCAACCAAGTGAAGGGACAAATTAAAGAATGAGAGGAAGTATTTGCAAACTATCCATTCAATAAGAGATTAAGAATAAGTGTGTGTGTGTGTGTGTGTATGGAATTCAAGGAATTGCAAAAAAAAAAAATCTGATCAAAAAATGGGCAGAGCACCATAATAGACATTTCTCAAAAGAAGAAACAATTGACCAATAAGCATATGAAAAAATGTCCACTGTCACGAATCATCAGAGAAATTCAAATCAAAACCACACATTAAAATGTATATTATCCCAAAAATGAAAAATAACAGATGTTGACAAGACTCCAAAAAAAGGAGAATACTTGTCCACTGCTGGTGGGAATGTAAATTAGATACAATATGAAGGTACCTCAAAAAAACTGAAAATAGAACTACCAATGATTCAGCAATCTCACTACTGTGTATACATCCAAAGGAAAGAAAATCAGTGTATGAAAGAAGCATCTGCACACCCATGTTTATTACAGAACAATTCACAATAGTCAAGATATGGAACCAACCTAAGTGTCCATTAATGAATGAACAGATAAAGAAAATGGGCGGCACCTGTGGCTCAAAGGAGTAGGGCCCTGGCCCCATATACCAGAGGTGGTGGGTTCAAACCTGGCCCTGGCCTAAAACTACAAAAAAAAAAAAAAAAAGAAAGAAAGAAAGAAAGAAAATGTGGTATACATACACAATGGAATGTTATCCAGCTATTAAAAAGTATAAAGTCCTGTCATTTGCGGCAACACAGATAGAGCTGGAGGTCATTGTGTTAAGTGAAATAAGTCAGGCACTGAAAGACAAGTATCAAATGCTCTCACTCATACATGGGAACTAAAAAAGTTGGTCTCCTAGAGGTAGGGAGTGGGATGATAGCTACCAGAGGCTGGAAGGAGGGGTGAGATGGTGATGAAGAGAGACTGGTTAATGGATACAAAGATGCAGTTAGAAGGAATAAGCACAGCAAAGTGACTATAGTTAACAACAGTTGGCCAGGGGCTGTGGCTCACATCTATAATCCCAGCGCTTTGGGTGGGAGGATCACTTGAGGCCAGGCATTGGGGTCCATCCTCAATAGCAAGACCCCATCACCACTAAGGAGTGTTTTTTTAATTAGCTGGGCATAGTGGCACATGCCTGTAGTTCTAGCTACCTAGGAGGCTAAAGTATGAAGATTTCTTGAGCCCAGGGGTCTGAGATTCAAGTGAACTATGATTCCACTATGCCATTTCACTCCAGCCTGGACTATCATAAAGACCCTGTCTCAAAAACAAACAAATAAAACCCCCCAAAATCCTCATCCCAATAATCTATTGTAAATTTCCAAAAAAGTAAGAAGATTTGAAATATTCCCATAAGAAGAAATGATAAATGTTTTAGGTTATTCTAATTTGATCATTATATATTGTGTGCATGTATCAAAATATCACATGTACCCCATAACTATGTGTAATTGCTATGTATCATTTTATAAAAAAGAAAAAAAAAAAAAGCAAAACACTGAACACCGGAACCAGGAAGAGAAGACATTCTCTTGCAATGTCTCTCCAGCACCCTCTTTTGGCAAAGTTCCATGTATTCTCTGTCAGGGAAAAAGGCCATTGGTGTTCTTGCTTTGAGGCCTTAGACTTGTACTGAAATCTACATCATCAACTGTCCAGCTCTCAAGACTTTGAACTACACCTCCAGCTTTCCTGGGTCTCCAGCTTACAGATCTTGGGTCCTCTCAACCTCCATAATTAAGTGAGTCAATACCTTATTGTCAGTTAATCTCTCTCTTCCCACATGCACGCAGGCACACACTAGTAGTATATATACACCATATATAGTATCCTACTAGTTCTGTTTTTCTGGAGAACTCTGACTAATATGGGCAATGCTGCTATGATCATTTGAGAACAAGTCTCTGTTTGAGTCCCTGTTTTTAGTTCTTTTGGATATATACCTAGGAGTGGAATTGCTAGGGCATATGATAAGTCTATATTTAATTTTTTGTGGAATAACCAAATTATTTTTCAGAGTTGCTGCACCATTTTACATTTGCACCAGCCATGTGGGAGAGTTCCAATGCAAATAGGTTGAAAGGACGGAAAACCATATTCCATAAAAATAGTAACCAAAATGTAGTGGTGGCTACACTAGTATCAGACACAATTAATTTGACTTCACAAACATTAAGAACATGTATCCTTCTAACCCCACAAAGCTATCAGAAGCTCTGCCAAGATGCCCAGATACTAACCTTTCTGGAATAGTATCTTCTGGAGCTAGCTGGAAAGTTCCTCCTGCCTTTATCACCGCCAAGTAACTGCTTCTTACGTTTCGTTAGCTTTTCTTATTGTACACACTGGGAATGCTGGTCTAGGTTATTGCAAAAGGAAGTCTGGTGGGTTTTTATGATACTTTTTTTGTGCCACTCTCTGCCAAGCTCTAAGCAGGGTCAGTCGCATCCCCAAGCTTCCGAGCGGACCTGAGTTCTTCAGTCTCCACCCAAGATTTGGCTTCTTATTTCACTGAGGAGCCCCGTCTTCTTCAGTGCTCTCTTCTCTGCTTCAGTGTTAGGAGTTTCTTATTTGATCATTTGTTTTTATATCCATGTATGTTTGTCTACACCCCTCCATCAACATAAAGTGTTACAAGGCTTCAGCTTTCTTTCCCTTATCTCTCCCAATTCCCATGTCCCGTCTTCGATCTCACCTCATACAGATTTTCATTCTGCTTACACACATTCCCAGGGATTCCTTGACTCACCCAACCTTACCCCAAATCCCCACCTTCATTGATATTATTTCCTGAAAAGAAAACGTGGTTTCTGCTCCACTCCCACCCTTTTCTATTGAAACATCTTTGCAGATGGTCGCCAAATGACATCAGGTTGGAAATTTAAAAGGGGGGGGGGATCATTTTCTTCTATGTTGATTTCTTTGGAACACAAAACAATAAAAACAAAACTGTTCCCTAGTTCCCTACATTTCTTCTTTCCCTTTGCCTGAATTGCAGTTCTATTTTCCTCATCCTTCTACCTTTCTGCCCATATGTCTCTCCTACTTGAGCAAGCTGTTTTTCTCACATTCCTCATAAGACAAATGTAATTGCGGAGTTTCTGCAGGGTCTTTTGGGCAGATGGATGATTCTGCTGTCAGAAAGCCAAGCGCCTCACAGGTGGGCCCGAGATCAGGGAATGGGGGAAAAAAGGGAAACAAACTGTTCTGCCTGAAAATGTAAAAAGCTCTTTCAATGACGGGAATGTTTTTGCAAGTTATATGGCCTTTAGGAACATGTTTCTCTTCCTTCACGTGGATTCGAACTACATAGTGCCTGAGAATGGCTGTTTGACCTTGAAAGGGCTGTGGGATGCTGTGTTTTCATGTTGTCTGCAGAACGATTTGGAGGGCTCCCCTCATGTGCCACCATGGAGATACCTGAGTCGGTGCTGAAGCTCAGTGGGAAAGCCCCGAGGACTGAAGCCACTTGTATTGTCACTCTGGGTTGTTAGTGTCCTAGTAGTTATCGCGTTCTCTGGATCGCGTGCCAGTATGGGGCGAGCTTACGGCTCAGTGTTAGAGACCTGCTGGGTCCAGAACAGAGATGTGGAAATTGGCACAGCAAAACAGTATGTGACAGCACGAGCTTTTCTTTAATGGGGGGGAGAAGAGGGTGGGCCTCAAGTCATGAAAGGAGGACCAGGGAGTCGAGTCTGCCCCGTGTCTTCTCTAGGACTCTAGGACAAAATAATCAAAGTTAGCATCAGGACTTCAGTTTTCCTCTTTTCTGCGCTATAATTTTCTCTAGTTATCTCCAAAAACTTTAGTAAAGTTTTTAACATGCCCCAGAGCCTTGTATGAGTAGTTTTTGTGGATAAGTCAGGGGGGTGCCCAGAAAGAAGACTGGTGACATCTCTGCACCATCCCTGCTACACCCAGGGCTATCCTCTAAGAAGGGACAGGAGCCCCACAGGTGCAGGTGGCCACCAGCAGGGCGGGGGGCTGAGCGGGAGAGTGTGGTGAGGGTGGCTGCCTCGTCAGAGGAAGGGCCCTATAAGGGGAGACAGACCCCCCTAACTCTGTCCGGAACTCTGTTTTCTGCTGCCCTCCCCCTCCCCTGCAGCACGGGCTCCTCTCTACACTACCTGTTCCCTCAGGCTAGGTGTGCCCACAGAATCAACCCCCTCATTCTTATGACTTCCAGGTGTTAGTCCCAAGCCCACAACCTCCCTCCCGAATTCTCATCCCTATTCCTACTACGTGACAGTTCGGCAGCACTGCTCACCATTAAGGTGACACTGCATACTTTTTCTTTTTTCCTGCAACCCTCTGGCCATACTGCCATCTCCCTGTCTTTCCTATTTTTACTTCTGGTGGTTGAACCGTCATTTCCCATCCCTCAGGCTTGGAATGGGATCCTCGTCTCTCATGCCATCCTCCATTTGAGGGGCCTCCAGGCTCTTCCTTTGGCCTGTGTGCCCCCCCATTCCCCTGCCACAGCCCTGATGTGGCCCCTCACTCCTGATCCCTGTGCCACCCTGCTGGCTTCCAGCCTCTCCTTCTGGCCTCTTCCAGGACTCCGCACTAGGTTCCTATCTCCCTAAAATCTGTTTTAGTCCCTCCCCAGCTGAAAGTCTGCAGTGGTGCCTGTCGCCTGCCAGCAGCCTCGACAGCCACATCTGGCATTAAAATTAAAAACTCTGGCCCCTCCCTCCTTCCCGTGGTGTCTCACTGCTTCCCTAACTGAGCCCTGCCTTCCACAAAACACGGTACTTTCAGTTTCCTTCTTTCTTATCTCTCCCAGTAGTTTTCTCCTTGTCTGGAATATTTTTTGCCTTTTTTCAGTGGTTACATCTTTCCCAACCCCCAGCTCAAATCCCACCCAAGAATCAAGCTCAAAATTCCTATCTCGGCACCTTCTTTTTTACTGATTGCATATGGCTTTTTGTTGAAGGTGTAAATGTCTTATCTCTCCCACTAAAATAAGAATCTTGTGAGATTAGAGATGCGTTTTCTATTTTGTGTCTCTCCCACAAACCTAGGAGAATAGTAAATGCTGGAAGAAATGGCTGAATAAAGGGATGTTCAGGGAGAAAAGACCAAGAAAGGAGTCATGGGAATTCTGAGCAAAAGGTGATTTTTAAAGCTGATCTAACTGATATCTATATATATATAAATTAGTGCTTGGCTTCTTATGTCCTTTAGTTTGACCAAATTTGATTAGAACTCACAGGTCAGAGGAAAAATAGCCAAATGCCTTCTCCCTGAACAGTATTTATTTTTCTTGCCATGGCTGTGCAGGAAGCTCAGATGTGAACACAGAATGAGCCTAGTCATTTCCAGTTAAAGATAGGTCTTTTGCAAATATTATTGAACTTGTTATTTGTCAAATCATTCGCAAGTCTGGCTTAATCTGCTAAGAACTACTAGAAAACATAATTTAAATGTAATTAGATGTCTTCTTCCAGAGGAATGTAGATAAGGATTCTAAAAATAAAAGAAGAAAATGACATCATTCAAAGCTGGAGCAGCTCTCAGCCTTTAATTCGGCAGAATTGATATTGTTACCCTGGTGTGATTAAATGGGGTTATCATATATAAGCAAGATACAAAATGGCAGGTTTACATTTATTCTAACAAAATAATTAAATTTTGTTTGATTTGGTTGGTAGAAAGTTTTGTTTTTTGTTGTTGATATATATATTTTTTAAGTCCCAGAAAGCAATGTTTTTTACTGAAAACTATCCTTGACAATGTTTTTATGCAGTAAGTATCTCGGTAGTTGTATAGTACTTTTGCCAAATTACCAGTCTGGAGAAAAAAAATCCAAATCCATGAAATGGGTTTTTTATTGATGACCTGATACTAAGTGGATTGAGCTTCATTATCTCTGCTTTTTCATTTTAATCAAAGGAGGATAAGTACTGAAATATTCCAATTCGAAGCTGAGCTGGCTCAGATTCCCACTGGGTCACGTGTCTCTCTCTCTCTCTCTCTCTCTCTCACACACACACACACACACACATACACATATGCACACGCATTCTATTGCACCCTATGTATTTTGGGGAACGAATCTTGGGCTCTATCAAGGAAGTGAGATGTTTGTCTAGTGATCTGAACTTTCTGAGATTGAAAAAAAGCATGAATCAGAAACCTCCTAATGGACTGGCATTATGGGAGTTTGCCCAGACTATAAAACTGAATGACCAAAGTCACCTAACGTCCTGGAATCTGTAATCTATCTGTCCTGGTGAAAATGGACATGGTAAGAAAAGAGGAGGGATGTGGCTCTTTCAGGTATGACTGTCAATCAATGAAGCAAATATTTAACATCTGTGGTGGTCATGCCTTGCAGATCACCAGCGACAGGGAGTGTAATTGATCAAGGACCCAGCTGCTGCACTCTGAAATACATCACTGCTTTGCGCTGAGGTCATGCCTCCCAAGGGCTATTCTTAGTCAGCATGTGAGCAAGGATACTAAGGCAGGCCCATTCCTAGAGCCATGGGCCTCCTCTGGCTTTGCTGAACCTTCCTCTTACCACATGGCCGGTCAAGAGGCTATCACCCAATCTCTCCTCCCTCTCTCCTTCACTCAGACTCAGGCATGTATCGTGGCCCTGTGGCTTTCCAGCTTCTTTTCTCCTTGCACACTTAATCCTGTCTGCTTCTTCTAGTGTGTGCAAAGGGTTCTTCTGTGACACATTTGATAAACAAACCTCTGTCAGCAGAAATGGAAAGACAGCTCACACCCCTTTGCCTCTTCTCTTGCTCTTGGAGAACTGAGCTTGGGTGAGTGGGTGCAGTTTCATATTTAGCATGAATGCAATGAATTTTCTTTTTGTCATCATTCACACATTTATTATACCCAATCAATTATTCAATCAGCTATCTCCCCTAAAAAGCTTGATGTCAGTAAGAGCATCTTTAAGCAATCATTTATTTGGGTGGTGAATTCAAACTAGCTAACTTTTTCTGAGTAACTACCACATACTAAATATGGGGCTGGGCAGACTGGGTGTGGTGGCTCACATGTGTAGTCCTAGCACTCTGGGAGGCTGAGGCAGGGGAGATACTTTAAGCTCAGGAGTTCAAGACCAGCTGGAGCAAGAGTGAGACCCCATCTCTACTAAAAATAGAAAAATAAGCTGGGTGTTGAGGTGGGTGCCTACCCAGTTACTTGGGAAGGCTGGGGCAGGAGGATTGTTTGAGCCCAAGAGTTTGAGGTTGCTGTGAGGTAGGCTGACTCTACAGCTCTTGGGTAACAGAGCGTGTCTCTGTCTCCAAAAAACAAAACAAACAAACAACAAAAAATGGGTCTGGGATTTAGAGCAGGATATGCACATTTCCATTCTGACCTCTGCTCTTGAGGAACATTTAATCTAAATAAAAAGACAAGATTTATGATCACAAAGCCATACTTTATAATTTAAGAATGTTTGTTGTTCAGTATGTAATATGTAATTGTGTGAGGCTGACTAAACATATAGGAAGGAGACAGACCAGAATGTTTCTATGTTTATAGGGTCATGCCCCACATTCTCATCTGGAAAAATATTCTTTCCAGATTCCTGTTTGCAGAGATGCCTCCCCTACCCAGAGAGTTTTCTTTCTCTTGGTGTCTGTAGCCCTTCACTGGTATATATAAAGAATGTCTCTGTAGCTGGCATGTTTGGAGGGAGGAAGGTCCCGCCTCCATCAACTCTTGGAGAGCCAGCTCACAGTGAAAGATTCCTGTGGGCTTTTCCAGTTTCTGCAGAAGGTAAAAAGACCCTTGAGTCCTCTACGAGGCAGACTCCAGGAAGGCGCCATTTAACATAAATTTGAGCTAGGAAGGTGTTTGGCCAATGTTTCTTCTTTTCCAGGTAAAAAAAAGGAAACACAGTGAAGGTCAGCGATTTGTCCAAGGTGGCACGGTAAGGAATATTTGAGTGCAAGTAGAAATTGATCCTCAGTCCTTTTAAACAAACAAACAGACAAACAGAATTTATTATAAGTATTCAGAGGGATTCCATGAAACCCAAAAGAAAGGATAAAGGCAGCTGGGCTGGAAATAAGGCTATAGAAAGCCCTGGAGAACTCAGGGGATTCTCTCTTTGCATATTTCAGTGGAACATGTCTTGGTGTCTTGGACCCTGGTTCCCGCTGTTTAGAGAGCACCTCACTCACATTCCGACTCCAGTCATGCAAAGAAACTGGCTGGCTCTTTGACTCTTTTAGTCACCAATCCAAGTTTTAGGAGGAAAGAATCTGATTGGTTCAGTTTGGGACAGCTGTCTAACTCAGTTGACTTAGTTGTTGCTGGAGGGCAGGGGACTCATAAAATCAAGGTGGCTGCACAAGCAGTTGGGGAATGGTAGGGAAGAATACACAGCAAAGGGCAGAATGATCAAGAGCTGTGCTGAAACCCAAAGACACTGAGATTGTGGCACAAACAAGACAGGACCAAATTTTTTTCCCTCCTAGTCTTCAGTGATTTCACGAACAACCTTAGGCCTATATTCCAAAATAGAAGATGCATGCACACACACACATAGACACACATGGGTGCGTGCAGGCACTATATGCACGCATACACACATATACATAAACATGTACACACACTGCCTGCACACCCAGGCACATGTGCACGAAATGTATATGCACACACGTGTATGCATGTACATGCTTTACACACACACACATACAGAAACCTTCGTGCACGCATCTACATACTCTGACACTCACACACATACATGCCTGTGTACATGCAGAAAGGACCTTTGACAGGTGGCTGCGAAGGCAGAAGGACAGATAATGTCATCTTTCATGTAAGACTTTTTCTCCTTTTAGTTTATTCTGAAAAATAATTTGTCATTTTATCACTTTCACGAGAAACCCCTAGAATCATAACTTACGTTTCGTGATTCCTCTCGCCGATTCCTTGTTTCTGCAGGTCTTAATATGTTTCTGAAGTCTCAACAAACTGCTCCTCTGACATGCTGGAGCCCTTTGTACCTTCTTTAGCTTGTTAGTGTGGGGTTAGTAAACAGGATGAAGTCAAATCGTCTGAAGACTTAACCTGCACACTTTCCCCTTTCCTGTGGCGACCTTTTTGTGTGATAGACGAAGGAAAGAAGGAAGTGGAGAAACCGCCGCAGAGACTAGAACAGAGATAAAAGCAGCAGAGAGGAGAAGAAAAACAGAGTCCACAACACCCAAAGCAAATTTGTAGAAAAGATCCACTCAATCGACAAATTGATGCCGGAATTTCATCCTCAGTAGGTCCCTGGTCTCAGTGGTTCAAAGAATGAGCCCTCCGACCACAGATCAGTGGTAAGACAGGATTTATTTTACAGAAAAGAATACAGAGAAAATACACCAGAGCTCCTGGCAGAGAAAAAACCCCAAGTGGGAAGAAAGCTCTGGCTCTGTCTCCCTGTCTTTCTCTCTCTCTGTCCCTCTCTGCCACGGTTGTTTGTCTAGGGTAGATCTAGTCGCCTGGGCCCTTTGTAGTTACATGAAGCCAGGACTTGGTAACAAATGAAGGATACAGTCCCTTCTGCTTGGGTAAGATGAATTGCATTAGTGAATGGATCCAGTCTGTTCCTAAAATTGGCCAGGCCTAGGAAATTAGTAAGAAATTGACCTAGGTATAGGAAATTGGAGGGGGTTCCTGGTTCAGCTGTAAGTGCAAGGGGAGGGAGGTGCTGGTGTTTCCCCAGCAGTTCGGCTATGAGAGCTTCCTGCTGAGGGGCGGGGCCCATGCCTACTCTCCAACCTCTGGTTCCTCTGCCTGCTGCCTCACACCAACACCACCAGGGTGGAGGCGGCAGGTCCTTCCCTCAGCCCGGCCGAGCTGGCTGGGGCGACACCTGCCCTGTATCAAAATCTTTAGCTAAGAAAAAAGAGAAGATGCAAATAACTAAAATCAGAAGTGAAAGTGAAGATATTACAACAGACTTCACAGAAATTAAAAGGAACAAAAGAGAATACTATCAACTGTATGACAACCAATTAGATAATCTAGATGAAATGAACAAATACCTGGAAACATACAAAGCGCTGAAAATGACTCCAGAAGACCAGGAAAGTGAACAGACTTGTGCCACGTAGGGAGATAGAATCAGTGATTAGAAACCCCTCGACAGAGAAAAATCCAGGACAAGATGGCTCACTGGTGAGTTCTACCAGACATTGAAAAAAGAATTACCACTAATCCTCTTCAAACTCTTCCAAATAAATAGACGTAGGAAGTTTCAAATGCATTTTATGAGGCAAGAATTGCATTGATGTCAAAGACAGACAAAGACACTGTAAGAAAAGTATAGACCAATATTACTTGTGAATATAGATGCAAAAATCCTCAAAAAAAAGTTCAGAAAAAGCAAATCCATAGAAACAGAGAGTGTAGTAGAAATTACTAGACAATGGAGAGAGGAAAAGGGGAGAGGAGTGACTTGATGGGTATGGGGCATTTTTTTATGGGACAATGGAAAGAATTTGAAACTAGTTAGAGCTGATGATTGTACAACATTGTGATTATTCTGAATACCACTGAATCGTGTACTTTAAAATGGTTAATTTTATGTTATATAAATTTCACCTCAAGAATAGTACAAAGAACACAGAAAAGTAGATAATTGTAGCCATATATATATATACACACACATATATATGTGCACCTATATGAATAATATAGATAACCTGCTCTTAGATAAATAAACTGCCATTTCATCGAGGGTAGATTACTTCAGATTTTTGTCATTTAAGGAGTGACAGCCTTATGTGGGGAGCTGCCACCACATTTTCCTAGAGTGAAGATGGTATTCTGAGGCTCTCTTCCTACCTGTCCTGATCTACACCTATTTGGATTCCAGTAGGGCCTGTCCTCATGCAGAGGCTGGGCCATTTGGAGGACTGAAGCTGGTGACTTTCTGCTAGGGATGTTCACACTTCTGCCAGTGGCAAAGGCCCTGACATTGGATTCGTCCTGTGGCATTGCTTACTTAAGATGCCTTCTTCCTTTTAAAGCCTGGAAGATTTGTTTCACAGACTCTCTGATGTTGTCCCTCAGGTAGGATATGCTGAGTCTGTCACAGAAATGTCGGCTTCTGCAAGAACTGAATTCTCCGGGAAAAAGAAACACAATTCACCTCTGAGATCATAAAACCTAGGCAACATTTCCAGACCTTCCCAAGGTTCCTAACAGTAGGAACAGGTGATAGCTTATCCAAGTGGCATAAACTGCTCACATTCAAATTTGCAACTGACCCTTTTGACCCTGAAATTTAAAGCTTATCATGACCAGTGTCGGATTGCACTGAATAATTATTTGTAAGCGCTGGACTCTATAGGTTCAAACAACTTCCTTGGTTGAGCCGGGTTGGCCAGGGACTGATGTTTGTCGACGCAGTATGTCTGCCAGGGCTTGGCTGACCCTTGGGGCTTGGCTGACCCTTGGGGCCTGGATGACCCTTGGGGCCCAGAGCCTATTTTATGGTCAGGACTTTCTCCTCAATCAGTCAGTCAACCAGCTATCATGCCTGCCTCCCTCTCTCCCTCCCTTTTTCCTTTCTCTTATTCCAACTTGCTGTTTTTATTTTTGGCAACTTTATAAGAGAAAACAACAGGAAATAGTAAGCTATATATGTTGGCACAGAAATTGTTAAACAGTAAATGGTTTTGCTGAGCTATAATATGTGCCAATGTTATTCTTCTCTTCTTTTCTTGGTTAATATTTCATTCACAATTTTTTATCAAGACATTTATTTAATTTCAGTAGCTAGGGATATATGACAGGATACTTTTCCTCCAAAACTATCCCAATGGGATATTAAAACAGGTATTTGGGAAGTCAACAATCAGTGATCAGACAAGTTTGGGAGTCCCTGAGTTAAACAAAGACATGCTTCTTTACCATAATATTTCTCAGATTAGTCAATGGGTAGTCTAAGTTTTCAAAACAGGGTTTGAGGCATTTCCACATTTATTGATCAAGATATTCTTTTTGTAAGGACACGTTTCTCACAGGACACATTTCGAAGAGCAATAGTTTCCAAAGATTTTTGTCACGTATTCTCTAAAAGTATTTTGAATTACTCACTTCATTGTATGTATATTTGATATTGATATTTACAATTTTTATATAAGATAGATACATGCAAATATTTGACATCGAAAATAAAACTGTTATTTCACTGTAAAAAGTTTCCAGAGGAATTTCAAAACGATAATAATTTAATATTTACTAACATCCATTTAAAAAATTAACTAAGGGCTGGTGGGGCTGCAAACTAAAATAACTTTTTTAGGAAGTATAGCAAACCTATAAAAAACTCAAACTAGACCTCCCATTTGATCCTGCAATCCCATTGCTAGGCATCTACCCAGAAGAAAAAAAATCCTCTTACCATAAGGACACTTGCACTAGACTATTGCAGCTCAATTTATAATTGCCAAAATGTGGAAACAGCCTAAATGCCCACCAACCCAGGAATGGATTAATAAGCTGTGACATATGTTTACCATGGAATACTATTCAGCCATTAAAGAGATGGAGACTTTACATCTTTGTGTTAACCTGGATGGAAGTGGAACACATTATTCTTGGTAAAGCATCACGAGAATGGAGAGGCAAGAATCCAATGTACTCAATTTTGATATGAGGACAAATAATAACCTGCTACATGGTGGGAAGTGGGGGAAAAGGAGTGATGGGGTCACAGTGTGTGACATACCTTTTGGGGGCAGGACACAATTACAAGAGGGACTTTACCTAATAAATGCAATCAGTATAACCTGCTGTTTTGTACTCTCAGTGAATCCCCAACAATAAAAAAAGAAAAATTAACTAAGAGAGTTTTTTCTTCTTGAACCTGTATTTCCAATTTACTTTCTCCATAGCTATCCTCCTCATACCGTGTTGTTTATGGTTGAAAGTGTCTTATTATGGTAGAATAAATGTACAGAAACTAGAATTTTACTATTCAATGTGTTTGTGGTTGTGTAAGCATCGACTTTTCTTCTAGATTGAGTTTTCATTATAATTTTTATTTTAGAACATAATGGATCACAACAAAAGTATATTACCAATTTTAATATGTGATAAACATAAAAGTCAAGCTTTTATTAGAAATTAATGCTTAATTCAGATATATCATGATCCACTATTTCCTATGCGTTGAAAGGCAGACGATGCTAAAAGCTTATTAATTGCTAAAATATTAATTTTTTTCCTGCTATTAGGAGGTTAAAAATGTTATAAAATAAAATCAAGTTGAAGATCCACCTATTTGAATGTTACACAATATGTACAAAAGCAATTTTTAAGCACTACTTTGAAAATTCTACATAAAATCTGAAAGAAATTATGTAACAATTTTATCTGGTTATAATCAATGAATCACAAAAACTTTGGCAGTCCCAGAAAACATTATGGTTACATGGAAAATGATTATGACATTAACCTCTACTTCTCTGGCTATTTGAAGATACATTTCTTTCCAGATAATGGCATATCCCAAGCATGAGAATACAAAATAGCTGAGAAGAGTAGCTTATATTTAAGTATGAAAGTAATCTCTTCTTGATAATCGATATTTGTTAGGACTGCTGTCTCTTGCTTTGCTCTCCAGGGATTCTTGAGAGAAAATTACGCTTTGGCAGTAGCGGAGAAGATAGAGCCTTTTGATTCAGGACTCTGAGATGCAGTTTCCAATCAAGGGAATTAGTATGTAAGATGAAGACTATTTATCATCACAGATTTATCTTTTTCCAGATGTCTTTATCTACAAAATAATGATATAGGTCTACATGCTTTTAGGTTAAGGCTCCATAATTTATGTAACCAATTCCCCATTCTTGAGCATCTAGAATAATTCCTATCTTTTATAATTGTAAGTCAATAATTTTTATGCACTGTGAATGGTGTAATTCCCAAAGCATAGTATTGGGTTAGAGGTCATGAAACTATCTATTTCTTACACGTATTGCCACACAGTTGTCCTGAAAGGTCAAACTGACTTAAAAGTCTGCCCAAGCTGGGTGTTTACATTCCTGTTTATTGGCTTTACAAGTCCTTCAGGCTATGGTAAAATTCTGTATTTACATTTCTAAAACTGCTGCTGTGCATTGACTCATGGTATTTGCTTGTGTGTAAATCGTCTGCTTTGATCCACAATCAGATGGAACCTACGTATTGATTTTTCATATTTGTGCTCTCCGTCGTCTGGAAGGCATTTAATCAGTGATGTTTACCCTTCTCTCTGCACACAGGTTGTTGGTGTGCCCTTGGCGCACCAGGGCCAGGGGTCCTGTTATCAGGGGAGAAACTGACAGGCTCAGCTGCTCTGCCCTTGAGCCACTTTGAAGTCTAAACACAAAGCATTTCAGGGCTTATGAGCACTAAGTTAGTGCTTTCAGCGCTATCTGTGAGCAGAGTTGATGCCTGACCTTTGGGATTTATCAGTCCTCCTTCCTGGGACCTATTTATGCAATATTCCAAGTTTGAGAACTTCCCTTTTCAGAAGGGAAGAATCTTACAAATTCTCAGTGCCTGTAAATTCTAATTTACACCTAAGGTAGCCTATTTACCTAATGAGCTTTACTCTTGTGACATCTTTCCATTTCTCCAATTCAGCGCTGCTCGCTCAGACTGAAAAGTGAGAATCCGCACCCCGTAACCCAGACCCAGAGTCCCCTCAATGCCAGTGCCTGGGCTGTCAGCTCAAACCTGGATGACTCCAGGTATTTCCTTTTGGACTCCATGCTGGGTACCAGGAGCTGGAAAAGTCAGAAAAAGAACTTGATTTCCTGGGCAGCGCCTGTGGCTCAAAGGAGTAGGTGCCATCCCCATATACTGGAGGTGGCGGACTCAAACCCAACCATGGCCAAAAACTGCAAAAAGAAGAAGTTGATTTTCCATGCTTAGAAATAGAACCTTGCTTGTTACTGGTTAGAAGTGGAGCAGATTAAACTAAGAGGGGTAGCCTGCCAGGACAGGGCCTTAGCTCAGCGGGTTGTGGCCCCAAATGCCATAGGAAGGGCAGGTGCAGAGCCGGCAGGAAACTCTTGGGGTCAATCAGTTCTGCCTTTAGGGTAGCTGCTAAGGCAGCTGGAGGGAGGAGAGCATCTTTCCATCTGCTATTGACCAGTAATCTGCTTTCCCCAGAAATCTCCAAACACTGGGTGATTAGTTCAGGAGTTATTGCAAAGGGGACAAATCATTCACATAAGGCCCAATGAGTCAGATGACATCAGCACTCAGTGTCCCTTCGGAGCACTTTGAAGTTGGCCACAGACTCATGCAGACACAGAAGAGACCTAAGTGCTCTTTGAAAATCGAACAAATACAAAATTGAAGTGGAGGCGATATTCTCCTATCATAAGATAAAGGTGTTTGGGGAGAAAAATGAAATCGCTTAAAAGTTCTCTTAATTAGCCCAAATCAGGATGCTGCAAATCTGTGAGTCTGATACACAGATGTTTTATTCGGGTTATGTCTCTGATAAATATGTTAATATAATCCTTTACTTCAGGCTTAGGAGAATTTTTCTTTTTTCTTTATAGATCATCATTTGAAACTAAAAAAAGAAAAGAAATCGAGACATTTTGTGATACTTGTATTGTCTTTTGCAGTTGTTATTGAGAGGCCACCCGAATCCAGGATCCACCTTGGGGCCCTTCAGCTTCTCTTCTTGTATCAGGCTGGCTCTCACCGCTGTGCCGGTGAGGGGCTGTGCACATGGCTGTTGTCACCACAGTGGTCATTTTATCGAAACAATAAGGATACTGGTCCCATAGGACTTTTTTTTTTTTTTTTTTTTTGCAGTTTTTGACCTGGGCTGGGTTTGAACCCACCACCACCTCCGGTATATGGGGCCAGCACCCTACTCCTTCGAGCCACAGGTACCGCACCCCCATAGGACATTTTGAAAACAATTCTTATTGATAGAGCAGTTCTGCCCCTGTCACAAACAATGGAACTCCCAGCACCGTCAAGGGGCTCAACCAGGGGTGAAGGTGGGGAGAAGGTGTTGGGGAAGCCCCACAGATCTATAACTGAGCCCCTTGCTGAGGCTCTCAGGAAACTGGGCTGAGGTCAGGCTGTGGGTTCTCTCTGGAGCTCTGGAAATAAAGGAAGGAGGAAAGTCGTCTGTCTTTTGTGTATCAGGTCCTTGACTTTCGTCGTTTATTCTCATTTAGTACAATATCAGGTTTCTCCAGACAGAATGTATCTAAATCCCTTATATAGAAATAAGAAACTGGCTCATGCAATGATGAAGGAGGGCAAGTCCCAGACCTGCAGGTGAGTCAACAACTGGAGACCCAGGAGAGCTGGGGCGTGCAGGAGCCAGGAGAGCCAAGGGCGTGAGTTCCAGCCTGAGGTCCAGCAGGCACAGGACCTGGGGAGAACCGACATTTCAGTTCAAGTCTGAAGACAGGAAAAAGCCAATGTCTCAGTTCAAATGCCGTCGGGTGGGGAGAACTGTCTCTTACTCCTGGGAAGTCAGCCTTTCTGTCTATTCAGGCCCTCAGATGATTGGAGGGGGCCCATCCCCGCCAGGGAAGGCAGTGTGCTCTATTCAGTCTGCGGATTAGTTTAGATGCCCATCATAGAAGCAGCCTGAATAGTGTTTGACCAAATGGGAACCACACAGCCCAGCCAAGTTGGCACATGCCTTTGACCATCATAGTCACCAACGCCCAGATGATGGGAAGTGTGGGGAGTTCAAGGCCTTCACACACGGCTGCATCATGGGAAAAGTACCCATTTTGCCTCCACCATGAGGTCTTTGGTTTAGGGAAAATCTGAGTGTGTTGATGGCATCTATTTCCATTATTAGAGAACAAAGGTAATTTAAACAAGAAGGGAGAAGGGACCCTGAATCTCTGATCCCTGAGGACATCTTCAAGGCGGGGGTGGGGGCTTGGGGGGAGGGCAGGGAGGGGTGTTTGGGTGGAGACACGCTCTCCCCACCCCTGGTAGCACTGACTGCTCCTCTCACTGCAAGGCCTTTCGGAGAAGGGAAGGAGGAGGTCGAGGTGCCCAAGCGTGTCCCTGGGGGACCAGAGTACCTTTTAAACACAGCACCTATTTTGCCTATTGCTAGAATGCTTGGAGGATTTTGGTCTGCATCACATTACATTCCCCCCACCCCACCCCCAAAGTCCCCAGAAGCTGCCTGGAAGCAGTGTGAAGGTGCAAGCAGACACCGCTTGCTCCCCACCCCCAGCCAGTGTGCTGGTGGGCTGTGCCCTCTCTGTCCTCTCTATCCGCGTCCCTCCCCCTCTGCGCGGAGCCAGGGCTTCAGTTGTGACTTCTAGGTTCTCTCAGTGAGCTTGATGGAAAGGTTAATATTCCTCTACAAACCAGAAAGACACCAAAGAGTTCCATTTATTTTTAGGGTTTAATTAAAAAACGCTCAAATGAATAAAGGAAATTTTGATCTTTGAGAACTATTTCACAAGTGGGAGGGTTTAGGGTCAGGGAGTTTTCTATATCCTGCTTTGCTGCTTGAGAGTTTAAAAGGTGGCAAAGAGGGTTCCTCTTTTTCTGTTTTCCCACTCTCTGGAATTCTTGTTGATCAGTTCATCCTCCTTCTTCCCAGACCTGTTTCCAGCACCAGACCCGTTTCCACAGTGTGTGGCAACGGGGGAAGTGACAGTGACTCATCCTGGCCTCAGCCATGTGCTTTAAGGCACAAGTGATAGGGGAGGACTTTTTTGTAAAGGACGGGGGTACTTAGGGGTGGAGGGGACATTCCCAGCATGGCAGAGGATGTGTTAGGATATTGCACAAATGGAGGATCAGGGTACCTTCACCTCCCAAAAGAGAAAAGGATCATCCTCTGCTGAGAGGAGTTTCCACCGCCCATCCCAGAATAGCATTTGGGGGAAGAATGTGGACACTGTGTGCTCAAGAGAACGTTTCCACTACCCATGCGGCAGTTGGAGCTGGCAGAGGACCCTGGAGGAAAGCAACATTTTGTCGAAATAAACTAATAGGAATTCACTTTGTATGGACCACAGTGGTAGTACCCAAGTGAGAGTCAAGAGTAAGGAGGGCTGGAAGCCAGGAGCGAAGAGCCCATGAGATAGCAGGACACGAGAGCAGGTGGCCAGGGCAGGTGCGCAGCCTGAAGAGGGTCCAAGCTGGACCAGAGACCAAACATCCTCACTGAGAGGTTGAGAGCCAATGCCTAAGAGCCTGACAGTCTGTTTTAGGTACTTACGATTTACAGTAAAACAAAGTCAAGTCTTGTTTCACAGTAAAAGTCATTCTTAATTTTATTAAGGTATCACTTTAAAGAACCCCTGACTTATTACTTTTATTATTATATGGAGATATCCAGGCTGGGAAGATAGTCAGATTCTGGTATCTAGAGACAAGTTCCCTTTGAAGAAGCCAGCTTGGCTCGGTGCCTGTAGCTCAGTGAGTAGGGTGCCAGCCACATATGCTGAGGCTGGTGGGATCAAGCCTGGCCCAGGCCTGCTAAAACAACGACAACTGCAACAACAAGAAAAAAATAGCCGAGCATTGTGGTGGACGCCTGTAGCCCCAGCTACTTGGGAAGCTGAAGCAAGAGAATCTCTTAAGCCCAAGAGTTTGAGGTTGCTGTGAGCTGTGATGATGCAGCACTCTACTGAGGGCAACATTATAAGACTCTATCTCAAAAAAAGAAAAAAAAATGGATGCGTAGATCCTAGGTTAGCTTCCATGTTTCCATAAGAAGCTTCATGTCTTCTTCAAGAAAAAGTCCATGTTCTACTTGGGAGGCTGAGGCAAGAGAATCACTTAAGCCCAAGAGTTAGAGGTTGCCATGATCACAGCACTCAAATGAGGGCAAGATAAGTGAGACTCTGTCTCAAAAAAAAAAAAAAAAAAGATAATGACCATGTTTATTATAATCTTTATCACTTCTTAACATGCATAGAAACAAAGCTATCCTGCTGCCTTTTTTTTTTTTTTTTTTTTTGAGACAGAGCCTCAAGCTGTCTGGGTAGAGTACTTTGGCATCACAGCTCACAGCAACCTCCAATTCCTGGGCTCAAGCCAGTCTCAGCAGGAGACTCAAAAAAGAAAAAAAGATAATGGCCATGTTTATTATAATCTTTATCACTTCTTAACTATTTAACATGCATAGAAAAACAAAGCTATCCTGCTGCCTTTTTTTTTTGAGACAGAGCCTCAAGTTGTCTGGGTAGAGTGCTGTGGCATCACAGCTCACAGCAACCTCCAGAGTCCTGGGCTCAAGCCAGTCTCCTGCTCAGACTGGCTCCTGCTGAGACTGGCTTGAGCCCAGGAATTGGAGGTTGCTGTGAGCTGTGATGTCACAGCACTCTACCCAGGGTGACAGCTTGAGGCTCTGTCTCAAAAAAAAAAAAAGTATCACTAAGTTTTTGAGTGCTGGCTCGGTGCCTGTGACTTGCGTCCAGGAATTGGAGGTTGCTCTAAGCTGTGATGCCATTGCACTCTATCTAGGGTGACAGCTTGAGGCTGTCTCAAAAAAAAAAAAAAAAAAGTTTTTGAGTGCTATACCTTAAGCTCCATTTTCCCCATAAGCCCTGTGGTTTTTGTTGTGAAGTTTTGCATAGCATAGTGATTTCTAGGAAAACCTAGGTCACCTTATAAAGCAGAACTATATTTGGGACAGAGACCATATAGCCCATAATGCCTAAATATCTATCTATCCCTTAACAGAAAAGACTTGGTGATCCCTGCTTTAGGCCATTGACTTCCACACCTCAGTACATCACAGTCCAGAAATAGGCTTCCACCCATACCACCACCCAAACCAAAAAGCCAAAGCCAGTTTTATTCCATATTCTTTATTAAGATAGCGTGATGGTCCTGGGCCACCAGCCTAAACCTGGTGGCCTTAGGAAAGACCTGTCAATAGGACTTGCCTCCCTCTCCAGCTGGGCCTGGCCAACTCTAAGGCATCCCTGCATCATCATCCTGCCTAGAGGATGGAGCAGAGGCCAAAGGGAGAGGAGGGCATGACCCCATTCCAGGCTGTAGCAGCTCTTTGGCCACAAAAATTCCTTAGCCATTCGCGGAGGGGAGGGAATCAGCAACCCACCAGGGTTACCACCACTTGTGGGATAGACAGGCCCCACT
>CAUYON010027525.1:0-23776 GCA_963573935.1 Arctocebus calabarensis
CTGTAGTCCCAGCTACTTGGGAGGCAGAGGCAGGAGACTCGCTTAAGCCCAGGAATTGGAGGTTGCTGTGAGCTATGATGCCATAGCACTCTATCCAGGGTGACAGCTTGAGGCTCTGTCTCAAAAAAAAAAAAAAAAAAAGAAAAAAAAAAGAAAAGACAATATACTTCATATTGAACATTGAAAGAGTCAAGTGAGTAAACGTAAAAAGCATGTAAAAGCAATTAGCATAGCGCCTGGCACACATGAGAGCTCAGTAAGTGCCAGCTACTGTTACTATGAGGCGCTATGCAAACTAAACGAAGTTTCTGGGTCCTTCTTTTAAGGCCTGAGCGCAAGACTTTTCTATCACCAGGGTAGTAACATGTCCAGTAATAGAGACTATTTCTTGTTGTTCACTGTAGCAAGGCTCTATAAAGTCACCACAAATACTGCTCCCAGGGGAATGTAGGGTTAGATTCCTGTGGGCTCTGATCAGTAAATAATCTTCTATCATGTGGTACTACTGTTTAAAGACACATTACTTAATATACATGTAGTGTTGTTTATTAACATTGAACTCATGGCCAGCAGCACTATAACTCATATCAGAACAAGGCTTACCTAACACATATTTTCCCTGTGAGGCACATCACAGCCTCCATGCATGTACACCAGAGAGCCCTACATTTGGGCCATATAAATAGTGAAATCACCAACAAAAAGCACAAAAATACAGTGGGCTTTCCATCGCTGCGCCTTGTTTACCAAAAGCATAATTTCCACCAGGCACCCTACAGTACCATGCAAAGCCCCAACTTTCGTACCTTCTCCTGCAGATTAATGTCACTGAACACTGTCCCTGACTCCACACCCTCGGCAGCAAACCCAGCCTGCAGAGGACAGGAAGCCAGCAGTTAGGCCTGGGAAGAGGAGGCACCGGGCTGACATGTGAGGGCTGTCGGCTTGCTAGCTCTTCTTGCAATGCCTTTGAGATGGAAGACAGAGAGCTTCCAGGACCTGGCAGCCTCTTCAGGACCAGAAGGCAGGTGTGGGGTGGACTCTTCTGCTACCCTTGATGTGCTGAAACCTTGGGCATGTCACTCCCCTCTCTGGACCTTAGTTTTCTCATTTATGAAATGGGGATGATGCTATTCTCTCTTCTGTCTGCCTCAGGTTTGGTGTGACATGAAAAGCTGCACAGGGCAACGTCTATGGCTCAGTAAGCAGAGCACCAGTCCCATATACTGAGGGTGGCGGGTTCGAACCCGGCCCCAGCCAAACTGTAACAACAAAAAACATAGTCGGGGGTTAGAACCCGGCTCCGGCCAAACTGTAACAACAAAAAACATAGTCGGGCATTGTGGCAGGCACCTGTAGTCCCAGCTACTCGGGAAGCTGAGGCAAGAGAATCGCCTAAGCCCAGGAGTTGGAGGTTGCTGTGAGCTGTAACACCACAGCACTCTACAGAGGGTGACAAAGTGAAACTGTTTATTTTAAAAAAAAAAAAAGAAGAAGCTCCACGCCTGTGGTTCAAGTGGCTAAGGCGACAGCCATACACCTGAGTGGGTTTGAATCCAGCCTGGGCCTGCCAAACAACAATGACAGCTGCAACCAAAAAATAGCCAGGCGTTGTGGCGGTCGCCTGTAGTCCCAGCTACTTGGGAGGCAGAAGAAAGAGACTTGCTTGAGCCCAGGAATTGAAGGTTGCTGTGAGCTGTGATGCAGAGCTCAGTAAGAGTTGAGCACTCTATCCAGGGTGACAGCTTGAGGCTCTGTCTCAAAAAACAAAAAGGAAAGCTGCACAAACAAAAAGGGAGGAGCACTAATTCTAGAGTAAGACAGACTTGGGACCAAATTACAACCCCACTGTTTACTTTATGACCCTGGGCAAGTCACAAAATCTCTGAAGTTCTTTCCTCATTTGAAGAACAGGATGAACAGTTTCATAGGGTTACTATGGGGATTAAATGAATTAACATGTGAAAGTGATAGGCACTGTGCCCAGCATATAGTGACCACCATTCCCAGTCCATGGTCTCTGCAGGAAGCATAGTTCTGCTTCACAACATGCCCTCTCCATGCAGGTTACCTACGAAGACACACACCTGTGGCTGGAAATCAACTGGTTCCAGGCCCCGGCATTCAAACTCTACTATTGTCTTGAACTTCTCGTTGTCTTCAGTCTAGAAAGAAAGTGTGTAGAAAGGGTTAAGCGCAAATGGGCCCCCACCCTTCCTGCCCCTATCCCTCTAAAATGGGAACTGGGAACAACTCATTCCCTTCTTAAAAGAAGCCTACTTTGGCACCTGATCCCCATGAGGCTTTCTGTGTGGACATGAGTACTGCAGAAAAACATTGATTCTGGGGTCAGCCCAGCTGGCTGTGAGACTGAGCTCTGCCTCTCTTCCCCTCCAGGCCCAAGATTCCTGATATCTTTTTTTTTTGAGACAGAGCCTCAAGCTGTCACCCTGGATAGAGTGCTCTGGTATCACAGCTCACAGTAACCTCCAATTCCTGGGCTCAAGCGAGTCTCCTGCCTCCGCCTCCCAAGTAGCTGGGACTACAGGCGCCCGCCACAACGCCCAGACATTTTTTGGTTGCAGCCGTCATTGTTGTTTGGCAGGCCCGGGCTGGATTCGAACCCGCCAGCTCAGGTGTACGTGACTGGCGCCTTAGCCCGCTGAGCCACAGGCGCCGACAATTCCTGATATCTTAAACAAAACTGAGGAGACCTCTAAAAGTTTATTTTGAAAATCTGGAATATATGTTAAGTGCTCAGCACAATACTTGACATGTTCAATAAATGTCAGATAAGATTACTCACACAAAAATATGAACAAGAATGTTGAGCTACAAGGTCTCTAAACCATCCAAACAGCCCTGGTACACACAGCTATACAGCCTTTGCTAACCCTATGCCATGCTGCGAGGGCAGAGGGCTGACCTAATGACCTAAAGCCTTTGACATGGTATATGTATGTGGGAAGGGATACCTCTTGTGGATAGGTGGCCAGGAAACTCTTGCTTACCTGACCAACAAGCCCAGAGACCCCAAGCACCATACCCACACGTTCACTCTCTTCCTATTATCTACTGTAAAATAATTTCCTGCAAACCAACCACGCCATGATTTTTACTCGAGGGCAAGTCCTCATTTAACTTCAAAACAAAGCCAAGAATTTGGCATAATTCAGACATTTTAAGTAAATATCAAATAAGGAATGAGCAAATACAAATAACTGTCCTTCTTTAAACAAAAAGACCCTAAACACACTCTCTGCCTCACCTTTGGGCTTGTTATGTACTATCAAATAACTATCTAATACCATCCATGCTATCATGATATGAGATGCATCCAAGGGCTGTTCCACCTGTGGTTCCACCTGAGAAGGCTTGCACATCCCCTAAAACGTAGACAAGGCAAGAGTTCTCAGTGATGCAAACTAAGCAGCCAGGTGGGTCAGCAGTGCCCCGAGCTCCCACAGCACTGAGTTTATAAGGCACTGCAACAGCCTGTTGATGAGTCTTTTTCTTGCCAAGCGCTCAGTGTATGGTAATTAATGACTGAGCAAATGAACAACTGAGTAAGTACATGTGTGAATATCCTGTGATGGGTCACTCTGACACAGATGAAACTCTAGGCCTCCTAGCTCCCAGTTTAGATTCAAATCCAAAACACCTGCTACCATAGCAACAAACTTACATTGTAAGCCTTGATGGTGCTGCTCAAAATGTCTGAAACATAAAAAACACAAAGTTGACTAGAGTCCATACACTTGCCCCACCAAGGTACCCAAATGTGGCACTGGGGAAAAGAGATCACTGCACAGGCTTCTGCTTGAGTCCACCCAAAGATAACATGAGCCTGCTTTTGGTCTGGTACCAGGTAACTGTGGGACATCTTGGCAGAACTCAGTATTTTTGGCCTGACCTACCAATGGAGTTTTCCCGTGCACAAAGTTTGCACTTCTGGACCATGGAGGCGCTGCCACGCCCACCCTTCAGGGCCACACTGTCCTGGCAAAGAGCAAACAGAACCGCTAGTTACACATCAAATAAATGCTAGGGTCCTGAGGATATCCAGTCCCGCTAGTTATTATCCAGTTGAAGAGACCAAGATCCAGAGAGAGTGACTTGTTATGACAAGAACTCTGGGGAGGCTTCTTGAGAATGAGGAAAGGGCTTCCCCTTAATTCTGAACTCTGCTTCACATCCCAAATATGCCTGTTGTTCCCAGTGCTGCACACACTGATGCCTGCCCTCCCAAACTCAAAAGAAATGGGCCCAAAGGATCAGGGAGATTAGGGTCAGTTTCCCCAATTCCTCCCCAGAGGTGTACTTGTATTTGTGAGTATGGTGGTGGTAGGGAACAGTTACCATCAGCCGGATGTACTGCCATTTCTCTGAAATCTCACCACAGTTGCCACATTTCATCTTGGAAGGAAAAAAAAGTATTAGTAAATCAAGTGGCTCAGCTGGGCAGACACTGAGGGAAGGAAAAGAAAATGTGAGGTAGGCAGACTTACTAGTTACTTTCTTGTTGGCACTCTCACTTCATCCTTACAACTAGCCCCAACAAGGACATAACTGGACTTATCTCTGGGCAAAGAACAGGTCAAGTTGTTTCCTATCCTGACATAACCACCCTCCTCTAAAAAGTGCCCTGTCCCACAGATGCAATGTTCATGTGGTACAGAAATGGTTTCAACAGGCTCCCCACTGCCTCTGCTTGGTTGAGAGCTTCTTTTGCATTCCCCTATTCCCCAAAGGGGCTACTTGGCACTCCCCAAGTTACAAATAAGATCGGTTCTGTAGGTTTGTTCTTAAGTTGAATTTGTATGTAAGTTGGAACAGATACATTAACCTATTATGTATAATAGCCTCCATTTGTAAGTCTGAGTTGTATATCAGTAGCTCAAGGATTTACTGTAATAACCTCCATTCGTAATTGCGAGTTGTGCATAAGTTGGATGTGTGTAACTCGGGGACTGTCTCTAGTCAATCTGTTGTCACTCTATTTTTCTGTCTGCTTCACTAGACTTTGTGCTGCCTAAAGCCAAAAATACTGATTGCCCAAATAAGCCCTGGCACTCAGGCTTCAAAATACTTGGAAATCAAAGTGGGCAGAGGTAACTTCTTGAAGGATAGGGCTCTTGGCAGGTACAGAAGGACGCCTGGACTAGGAGGAAACTCGAGCAGAGGCTCTGGACAGTGAAGGGCCTCCAAGTGAGTAGTAGTAGGACTTCTGCAGACCATGGCACTAGGGTACCTGATTTTACCAACACGGAAAGGGAAGGGTGAATTGTGCTTAAAATCGACCTACTTCACAATAAACAAAACCAAAGGAGAAATTATTCACCGTATTAAATAATCACAAGGTCCCTTCACGTAGCATTTCATTTAGTGTCTGTTTACTAAGACCACGAAATATTTAACAGAGGCAAAAATTACAAAAGAACTCCAAGACTGCCAATTAAAGACGAACCAATAAACCTAAAATTTTAATCAGAAAAAACCCCGAATCTTTAATGCGTCTGGCTAAACATTTCTCATGCGAACGGAGAAAAAGCTCCTGTGCCGTACTGAGATGAGGCTGGGCCACCTCTTCCCGGGTCCGGCCCCAGCTGCCCCTACCGAAACCCCCAGGAGCCCCCCTCCGGGTCCATCCCCCGCACCTTCAGGTACCACCGAAAGTCCTCGCCCATTGGCCGGAGGTTGGTGACGTTCTCCAGCGTGGCTTTGAGCTGCAGCGCGATTTTCTGAGGAGAGGGAGGGCCATAGAGTCCGCGTCAGCTGCGCCGGCGCAGCCCCACAAGGGCCCGCCTAGCCCCGACCGTCGGCTCCGCCCTGCCCCTCCCAGCACGAGGTCTGCCTCCCGCTTCATCAATGCCATCCCGCTCCATCAACCCGCCTCCCAGATCCTCGCCACCTGTCCCTCCATGCCCCGGCGGCGGGTCGCCTCCCCTCACCCCCATAGTGTCCCGACTCAGCCTGCCGCTGGCTGCGGCCGCTACTTTCCGGCCCGTCGTAAAAGGCGGACGCGGTCTGCGCACCCTCAGTGCGCGGCCGCGGGGAGGGGCGGGGCCTGCGCGCTGCTGCTTGCCGTCTGTGCCGGGTTCTTCTCAGCAGGTGAACTGCAACCTGTGAATGTCAGCGAAGTCCGCGGTTAACCGGTGCTCAGTCCGCCTGAAGCATGCCTCCAGGAATCAGTAACGCACGCCGATTTTGTGCCAGCACTAAGCGAACAAAACAGCTTCTGTACAAAACCTCTGCTTGGCGTCCCCCCATTTCTCGTTCCTGGCTCTTCATTAATCTGCCTGCCCTCTGAAACTTCTCAGATCATGTCGATTTCCCCCGCAGCCTAGCAGATTTGGAGATGATGCCTTTCCAGTTTCGCCGAATGAGACCTGGCTTGCAGGCCACTCTTCAGAGTTACCAAGTGTCCGCGCCCTTCTCATCGTGGTCCCTGGGACTCGATGCTCCCCTTCAGTTGGCTCTTTGGGCTCCCACCCGGCTTGCCCTTCTGTCATGCTCACTGAACTTTTTGTTTTGCGTGGCCTCTAATCCAGGTACATCTGAGACCATGCGGGAGCTGCAGACATCAACGTTAGAGGGCACAGCCCATCCAAGAACCCTTTCATAATCCTCTGAGGTCTTCACTGTCATTTCTTTAAAAAAAAATTTTTTTTTTTTAGTACTTGAAGTGGATGAGGTGACTTTTTGCCTCATTGCCCCCAAGTACCCTTGTAGCAGGAGGTGCACTGGATTCAGGAGCCCTGACATCTTGTCTCTGCTTCTCACTTGCCCTATAGTCTCCGAAGGAGGCAGTGTAGTGAAAAAAGCTCTGGTCCAGGAGTCAGAATACTTGGGACCTTGCCCCACGCTGGCCAGTGTTTAGGGAATGTGAGTTGCTAATTAATTCCTCTCAAAGGAGGCTTATCAAGGTCTGGTTCCTTTTACCAGGTGCAATCCGTTCAATCAGCAATTTGCCTAAAAAAGCAGTACACTTTAGGCAAGAACAAATTCCTAATCTATACCAATTTGGTTTCAGTCCTAACTGGCTATTGGTGTTCTGATTTAAAAAATGGATTAATGTAAAACTTTTCTAAGACCAGGTATTTTATCTTTGTAATGTACTAAACCGAAATATTTCCACACACACACTACTGAAATATAGCTGTATCTCTAAAAGGTGATTTTAAAAGCCCCAACCATAATACTAGAGCCAGGCTCAGTGGCTCATGCCTGTAATCCTAGCACTTTGGGAGGCAGAGGTGGGTGGATTGCTTGAGCTCAGGAGTTCAAGACCGAGATCCCGTCTCTAAAAATTAGCCGGGCAGTGTGGCAGGCAGGCTATAGTCCCATTATAGGCGACTTGGGAGGCTGAGACAAGAGAATTGCTTAAGCCCAAGAGTTTGAGGTTGCTGTGAGCTCTGACACCACCAACACTCTACCCATAGCAACAGAGTGTGACTCTCAAAATAAAAAAAAAACAATTTCACACTTAAAAAAAATTAACAATACTTGATACAAATCATCAAATAATTAAGAGTTCAAATTTCCTTTTTGAATCATGGTCCAAATATATTATTGTGTCTCTTAAATTTTTTTTTTTTTTTTTTAGACTGAGTCATTATTTCGCCCTCGGTAGAGTGATGTGGTGTCACAGCTCAAAGCAACCTCAAACTCTTGGGCTCAAGCAGTTCTCCTGCCTCAGCCTCCCAAATAGCTGGGACTATAGGTGCCTACCACAACGCCTGGCTATTTTTTTGTTGCAGTTGTTTAGTTGGCCCGGGCTGGGTTCGAACCTGCCACCCTGTATGTGGCTGGTGCTGTAATCACTGTACTACAGGTGCTGAGCCTTAAATCCCTTTTATATTTTCATACTCCCTTTGTTTCCTTTGCAATTTATTGAAGAAACCATGTCATTTGTTCTGGAATTTCCTCTAAAAACTGCTCATTGGATTCTCATTGTAATTTTCTTAGCATGTTTCTCTATTCTCTTATTTCCTATAAAATGGTAGTTATAGCTAGAGGATTGATTAGATTCCACTTTGGGCAATACTTTGCACAGGATGTTAGTGTTGTACAAAGAAATTTAGACAAGTTCACATATTCAGGTCTTTATAAAATAATAAAAATTGGATTTTATCACACATTTATTAAAGACAATCATATAAATGATTAGCTTATAAAAAATATTGCCCTGATATACACAAAAATTTCCTGATAATGGTAATTAATAACAACCACTTCCACCCCCCTCATGTCCACAGCAATATTCAACCTAGATTGGTTTAATCTTGAAGTGTAGTCCAATAAGACTGAAGACCAAACACTTCAGGTCCTGGACAAGATAATAAAATACTCGTAGACCTTCTGGATCCCTAAAATACAAGGAAAAAAAAATGTTAAAAAAACTGAGGAAAACTGGCAAAAAAAATCCCACTTAATAACCCTAATTACTTATCTACCAAGATGTTCCTTATATAGATAATGACAACATTAAAACTTTAAACAATCAAATGTCCATAAAGAAGGAAAAAGCTAGGCGGTGCCTGTGGCACAAAGAGTGGGGCGCCAACCTCATATGCCAGAGGTGGCGGGTTCAAACCCAGCCCCGGCCAAAACTGCAAAAAAAAAAAGGCTATATTCAAATGGAATATTATGAGGGCATTTAAATATACTGAGTTTTTAAAATGGGGAAATCTTGGCCAGCGCCTGTAGCGAGGAGGGCACCGGCCCCATATACTGAGGGTGGCAGGTTCAAACCCAGCCTGGCCGAACAGCATCAAAAATTAGCGGACGCTGTGGCAGGTGCCTGTAGTCCCAGCTACTTGGGAGGCTGAGGCAAGAGAATCACTTAAGCCCAAGAGCTGGAGGTTGCTGTGAGCTGTAACTCCACAGCACTCTACCGAGGGCGATAGAGTAAGACTCTGTCTCTACAAAAAAAAAATAAATAAAATGGGGAAATGTTTACAAATTGAGTGAAAAAGTCATGATTAAAATAACATTGATTTCAAGTGTGTTTTTTGTGGTCTTTAAAAATGATTTTTTAATGTACAGAGAAAAAAGACTTAAGACATTAATAAAGTTTGTCTAATTGATAAGATTATGGACAATTTTTACTTTCTACCTTGTTAGAGTTCCTGTATTTTCTGTAGTGAGCATGTATTACTTTCAGAATTAGGAAAACTTTACATGCAGGACCAAGAAGTTGATTACTATGGCATCACTAGCTAAGAACAAGCAGACTGTACAAAGGAAAACAATAATGCTCAATATTTACTAAAAGTGAGTTCTATCTACTCCCAAATCCTCAAAATACAAGAGCCAGGGTGGTGCCTGTGGCTCAAAGGAGTAGGGCATCGGCCCCATATGCTGGAGGTGGCAGGTTCAAACCCAGCCCCAGCCAAAAACTGCAAAAAAAACCCAAAAAATACAAGCGCCAAAGAGGTTGCCAAATTCTTAAATATCCTTTGCAGCACACAGATTTGCATTTCAACTTTATAATTTGCCACACTGACAACATGAATTTTAAAATTCACATCCTAAAAAATTTCAAGTTTTATCAAAGTCAGACTTGAGATGCTCTAGTCTGAATGGTCAACACTGTGAAGCTACAGTTTATCCTGGGTGCTTGTTTTGGCATATTTCACTTTCTGTTCTGGCTGCTCCTGTGCATTAATCTGTATGTGTGAATGTCACCGAGAAGCTCTTAGTAGCAGTGATCAAATGAAACACCAAAAGTAACAGGAGCAAGCCTTCAAAAATATTTAGAGTCCTTCCCTACCCAGAGGACAAAGCCGCCACACGTGTTCTGCATTTGCAGCAGATCTTCCTGTAATGGTTACAGTTGGGTTAAGGGTTTCTTATTGCTCCAAAACAGACACAACTGGATGTTAGGACCATGTACACTTACTTGGATTGATTGACGTCAATAAGGGAACCGATTTTTGATGTTGTGAAAGAAATGTGTTCATCTCCAATGACAATTTCAAGTTCCTAAAAACATATTTTTAAAAAATCGAAGTTGAGAAGAGCTGGATTATTCATCAAGCACATAGAAGAAGGGTTTATCATTTGCCAAATCACAAACTCTACTACCAATGGCCATAGAAAAAAAGGGCATTTCACTCTGAGCTCTAAAGTGTGTTAGGTTCTAGAAACCAATAAATAATGGTTTAGCTCTTTAAAAGCTCATACTTTTAGGCTCGGTGCCTCTGGCTCAACGGGCTAAGGCACCAGCCACGTACACCTGAGCTGGCGGGTTCGAATCCAACCTGGGCCCGCTAAACAACAATGATGGCTGCAACCAAAAAATGGCCGGGCATTGTGGCGGGCGCCTGTAGCCCCAGCTACTTGGGAGGCGGAGGCAAGAGACTCGCTTGAGCCCAGGAATTGGAGGTTGCTGTGAGTTGTGATGCGACGGCACTCTATCCAGGGTGACAGCTTGAGGCTCTGTCTCAAAAAAAAAAAAGCTCATACTTTTAGAGACAGTTGTATCCTCAAGACTATACCATTTCTGAGATTTGGAAGAATTTATATACAAGTTTTTATTGTTAACAATGTGGAGTGACATGGATAGATCTGTGTTTTAAAAATACCAAAGGATCTAACCTTTCTGGGGAACATGGGACAAGCAAAATGTTGAGATCTTGGGTTTGACCCCAGCTTTGTCACTTCCTAGTTGTATGATCTTGGGTCTCAATTTCTAAATAGTGACATGAGTACCATAAATGTTCAAAAAATATCTACGGGAGCACCTACTGTGTGCCAGGGACTGTTCTCAGTGCTTAGGACATGTAAAACCAAAGAACTATCTCTGCCCTGTGGAATGTACAGTCTAGTGAACTCTACTTATTTTTTCTTTTTCCCTATTTTTGATTTATAATTCTAACAGAAAACAGAAAAAATAGAGATCAATGTTCCCAATACCCAGATTTGAGAAACAGTATTTTGTCATGCTTGTGTGAGATTTTTTTTAAAGAAATAAAATATTACAAAGTTTATGTTCACCTCCCATTCTGTTCTGCATTCCCTGAAGTTGGAGTGTATCTATTCTACTCATGTTTTTAGATTTGGTGGTATTTTTAAAAAATTTTACATTGGCCAATTGCAGTGGCTCATGCCTATAATCCTAGCACTCTTAAGAGACTGAGGTAGATTATTTGAGCTCAGGAGTTCGAGACCAGATTGAGCAAGAACAAAACATCATTTCTACTAAAAACAGAAAAACTAGCCAGGCATAGTGGCGCTCACTTGTAGTCCCAGCCGCTCGGGAGGCTGAGATAAGAGGTTCACTCAAGCCCAAGAGTTTGAAGTTGTCATGAACTACAATGACACCATGGCATTCTACCCAGGGTGACAGAGTGACATTATGTCTCAAAAAAGAAAAAATATTTTTACAAAAATAGTCATACTGTATGTATTTTTTTGCTTTTTCCATTCAATATTGTTTTTGAGATTTATCCAAGTTGAGTTATGTAGATCTAGGTCATTAGTTTTAAGTGTTTTAGGCTAAGTATTCTATTTCCCTAATTGAAGCAGACTTAAATTCTAAATTTTTGTTACTGCAGGAGAACCTCCATAGTTGACCACTTCTCTGCATTGACCACATCAAGTTGACCTAACTTTCATAGACTAGACACGCCCCACATGTACCTTATCAGTACAGTAGGTTCAGTTCCTTATACTGACCTTACGGTGACCAGTTTGTTACAGTTCCTTGGGTGGTTAACTCAGAAGTTCTACTATATAAGCAATGTGGCAAAAATAGTCTTCTACACATCTTGTCATACATATGTGAAAATGTCTCCAGGAAAATTCCTAGAAGTATGATAAGTATTTTAAACTGTGCCTGAGGTTTGGTGCCCACAGCTCAGTGGTTAAGGTGCCAGTCACATACACCAGGACTGGCAGGTTCAAACTTGGCCCAGGTCTGCTAAGTGACAATGACAACTACAACAAAACAAACAGCCAGGTGTTGTGGTGGGCACCTGTAGTCCTAGGTACTTGGGAGGCTGAGGCAAGAGACTTGTTTAAGCCCAAGAGTTTGAGGTTGCTGTGAGCTGTGATGCCATAGCACTCTACCAAGGGCAACATAGTGAGACTGTTTCAAAAACAAAAACAAAACCAAAAAAACCCCAAAACTGTGCCTAATACTACCAAATTGCTCCCTAAATTGGTTGTATTAATTTTAATTCTATTCCCCGGTCCATTATTACTATAATAAGAACACTTTTTTTCATATCCTTAACATGCTGAGTTTTCTTTGTTAACAGGTTCAAAATGTTATCTTATTTTCCTAACTTTCTTATTTATTTATTTATTTATTTGTTTTGAGACAGAGTCTCATGATGTCACCCTCAGTAGAGTTGCCATGGCATCACAGCTCAAGGCAACCTCAAACTCTTGGGCTTATGCAATTTAAGAGATTCTCTTGCCTTAGCCTCCCAAGTAGTTGGGACTACAAGCGCCTGCCACAATACCTGGCAATTGTTTTGCTGCAGTTGTCGTTGTTGTTTAGCAGGCCCAGGCTGGGTTTGAACCCGCCAGCCCCAGTGAATATGGCTGATACCCTGACCACTGAACTACATGCAACGAGCCTAAGAGAAGGTAACTTTTGAAGACTTCAATAATAAAGATAGTTTTGGGCAGAGTTAAAGGAAAAATATTCTAGGCAGAATGTGACACGTTCAAAGGCCTTAAAGTAAGATCCACCTAGGTGTGTCTGAGGAACAGACATGAGGCTAGAAAGGCTTGAATGCAGAGATTGTGAGGATGACAGAAGATAAGGGTGGAGTTTGGGATTTAAGTGGAGTGGGAATCCACTGAAGCATTTGAATCAGTGGAATACACAAATAAATACGCATTTTTAAAGATCACATTTGCTTCAGGATGGAAAAATGGGTAATAGGGGACAGAAGAAATAGGAAAGGAGAAGTCTGGATTAGGGTTTCAGCTGTTCAGACAGAAATATCTTTTCTGTTCATTCAAACTTGAGAGTGATACACACACACATATATATGTATTTTTTGAGACAGAGCCTCAAGCTGTCACCCTGGGTAGAGTGCCGTGGCATCACAGCTCACAGCAACCTCCAACTCCTGGGCTTAAGTGATTCTCTTGCCTCAGTCTCCCAAGTAGCAGGGACTACAGGCGCCCGCCAGAACACCTGGCTACTTTTTGGTTGTAGTTGTCATTGTTGTTTGGCAGGCCTGGGCTGGATTCGAACCCGCCAGCTCTGGTGTATGTGTCTGGCACCTTAGCCGCTTGAGCTACCGGAGCCGAGCCAGTTTTTGTATTTTTAATTACCAAAATGGTCTTCAGAATGAATATATAAGTCATGAATTTACATAATACACTTAGTTATTTGTATGATTTTCCTTCTATTAGATTGTTGAAACAATTGTGTTCTATTTATCTTTGTATGCCTACGATGCTTTGTCCATACTGGTTATTCAGTAAGTAAGTAAGGTAGGCAGTGAAAGATTTGAGAAAAAGGGTTGTCATAAGAAGAAATTCAGGGCTGGGCTCTAAGTGGCCACTCACTTTCTTTGTTCCTATTAATGTTTCCTTAGAAGGTGCTGGTAATCTGCTATGTGCAAGGAAAATAACACACCCACAAACACACACAGATTTATTATCATATGCAGAGCAGTAAACCTTAACTTATTTGTAAGATTTCTGCAGTACAGGATGATCACTAAAACACTCACCTGTCGGCCAACTCGGTCAGGAGGTGGCCACAAAGCATCATCCTCTTTGGTAATTTCACTGTCGTCAATTATTCTCTTCAGTTCCTCCATTACACTTTTATGTACATAAGCCTGAAAGCAAGTTAAAAAACAAAATTGAAGTTGTATCCATAAGCAGCACTTTGATTCAGAAAGTGATAAGATAAAAACAACTGCTCCTACAGACTTATTTCTGGTACCCCCTTAAGTCGGAAGACATTCACACTTGACCTCAGCATGCTAAAGGAGACAGACAGGGTCAGATGTACCCAGTAACTACACTCCAGTATCCTATCTACTTGTTACCACCTCCTGGCACATCCTATTCACATGGACCTTCTCCCTGCTCACATACCCAATTCACACCTGAACCCAAAACTCAGCTGTGAAGGCACCCTACTGTGGTAATGTTTATGTTCTCTCCAACACTCATGCTCAAATGTAATCCCCAATTCAACAATATTAAGAAGTAGTGCTGTTAGGAGGTAATTAGGCCATGAGGGTGTACGATGAGCCCTTTGTAGCCCAGGAGCCCTTGTGGATCAGTGCCTTATAAAAGAGCTCAAGAAACCAGCTGGCCCCTTTTTGCACCTTTGCTTTATAAGGACACAGCATTTGTCCCCTCTGGAGTACCCAGCAATAAGTCACCATCTTAGAAGCAGAGACGGGGCCCTTACCGGAAACCAAACTTAACCAGCTTCCAAAACTGTGAGAAAATTTTATTGCTTATAAATTACCCAGTCTTGGGTATTTTGTTATAGCAGCACAAAATGGTGCTGTTTATTCTCAGCTAAGTAACATGCTTCTGAGGAGCAGAGAGATGTTTTTAAAATACATTTTACAGACTAGCAGTCACAATGTTGACATGTGTAGATAAATATGAAATCAATAGCTAATTAAATGTAATAGTATGAAAATATATTGACTGTTAAGACTTTTCAAAAACAACTAAATGGTTAAAAGGAAAGAGAAGCTCTGATCAAGCCTTAATTGTGTGGCAGAAATCACAGCAGAATGGAGCACAGACTTTTACAGAGGTAGGCCTGGGTAGGAATTCTCACTGTAATTCTTAGGCGATCCTCTAGCCTCAGCCTCCTGAGTAGCTGGGACTACAGGCGCCCGCCACAACGCCCAGCTATTTTTCTATTTTTGCAGTTCGAACCTGCCACCTTTGGTATATGGGGCTGGCGCCCTACTCGATGAGCTACAGGCCCCGCCCCCCACTGTAATTCTTATAAGCAGGGGTGACTTAAAAACAAACTCCAGAGTTATTATCTAGGCCTTTATTATCTTATTTGTAAAGGGGATATATAATACCCCCCATCACATGTCTTATAATCAAGGTTAAATAAAAAATATATAAAATACCTAGTGCCATGCCTGATATCTAACATACAATCAATGATGGTAACTGCTTTCCTATGCTCCCTAAACTCCCCTCAGATGCAAATTAAATTGCCCTTTCCATTGAGTACTATGTACCAGGGAACATACCAAGCGCATTAGGCGTAACATATTTAATTCTGCAACAGAAGAGTGGAGGTAGGTTTTATTATCCTTCTTTTTGCAGATGAAAAAACAGAAAAGTTATCAAGTTCAGATAGCGGACTTGCCCAAGGTCACATGGTTAGTAAGCAGCAGATTCAGGGTTCAAAATAAGGTATGCTTTGACTTTGAATGGTTACCAGTAACTGATTTGGCATTGTAAAAGAAAATACAAACCAAAAGATTTGAGAATCAATCCAGAAGCAGTCTACACACACACACACACACACACACACTTCTCTGTTCTCTATCTGTCAATACTACTTCCAGAAAGAACAAAAACAGCACCAAGACAAAAGGCTCAAAGTGTGTAGTGAATGAAGACTCATACCTCTTTTCTGATCATGACATCATTTTTATAATTGCTGTTGTTGGCATATCTCAATTTCCCTGTGAGGGGAAAAAAACAAATTCAATGTACAATAAAAACATATGAATAAAGCATGATTAGCCTACAAAGACTACCAGCTATTGCCTAAAACATTCTAATTTGGTCTTCAATGTGTCTTAACAGATTTACTATTTATTTGGTATTCAACAATATTAATCATGTCAGTTCTTTACTTCAGGTTATTAAACAGCCTCACAGAAGCTGACTCTGAACTGTAAATCCTGCAAAAGGCTGCTCAGTAAGGTTTTTACATCCTAGCACTCTGAGAGGCCAAGGCAAGAGGCTGTGGTAAAAGAACATAGGCTGGCTCTTGTATAGGTTGTTATAAAAGAATATAGGCTGGCTCTTTTGTGACTCTGGCAAATCACATTTTTGTAGGTTAATATCCTTAGCTAAAAATAAGGATAGTAATTGGTAACTTACCTGCACACAGGACCTCCTAGGACTCAAATGAGTTATGAAAGCATTTCTTTTTATTTTATTTTTGTTTTGAGACAGTCTCTGTTGCCTTGGGTAGAGTGCTATGACATCATAGCTCACAGCAACTTCAAAGGCTTGGGCTCAACTGATTCTCTTGAGTCCCAAGTAGCTGGGACTACAGGCCTGTACCACCTCACCTGGATAATTTGTCTGTATTTCAGTAGAGAAGGGGTCTTGCTCTTGCTCAGGTTGGTCTCACACACCTAAGCCCAAACAATCCTCTTGCCTTGTCTTCCAGAGTGCTAGGATGTAAAAGCATTTTGATAACTGCAGGATGCTGTTTATATATATTATTATGGGACTGTGTAACACTGTGATCTATTTCTGTGATGGAAACATGCTTTTATCACTGAGCACATTTGGTACCCAAAGCTCTTTGTGTGCATGTGTATCTCCCACAGGCTAATCTGAATACATGGTGTGGGGATAAAGAAAAAAACAAAGGAAACAGAAGACGTGATTATTTTTTTTCCCCTGTAGACTAGAAAATACACATGTAAAAAGAGCCAAATTAACTTATTTCAAAAGTGAGGGCTATTAGAAAGGTTCTGCACAGTTCCTCTGCCTGAAGTCTCTTCTCTTTCAGTGCCTTCTTCATACAGTGAACAAAGTGATTTAGTATCAGACCTGTCTCACTAGGTTACTCTGATACCATCAATTGCTTATAGCTAATCTGAGCCCATCTGCCTTTCCAGTCTCACTCTTGCAATATTCCTCTCTCACACTGCTAGAGTCTCAAACTACTTGGTTTCTGCCTGAAACATCCCATGCACTTTTTAGTTTTCAGCCTCTTTGCTACGAATGCTGTCCAAAATACCTTCTTGACTCTTCCTGGACTCCTAACCAACTCCTATAATCCCCCCACCCTCCAGTCACCTGACATCATTTTATGTAGAATTCTTCTCTGACCCTGAGGCTAGGATAGGTGTCTCCTCTCTGCTAAGAGGTCCCTCTATTTCTCTCTACCACAACGCCCAATACACCCTCACTGTTTACAAATCTGTTTCCCTCACAGAGCTTATCAGATTCATCTTTATCCCCTCACTGAGTGGATGTTTTCTGTCATCTTTGATTCCTCTTTCCCCCACCATAGTGCCCTCTCCCCAAATCCTACCAATGACACAAGTCCAACTGGTTCTTCCTCCAACAGTATCCTAAATCCTTCTCTCCACACAATTTCTCTAGTCCGAATCAACATTCCATTTTTCTTGACAACTGCAACCATCTCCTAATCAGGAACCGGGTTTCCACTCTTTGTTCAGCATGTTATAGGTAGAATGCTTTATCAAGAACATACCACATCTTTTCTTCTGTACCATAAAGACCTACCTTCCAAACTGTGGCTCCCACTTGCCTATCCAACATCATCTCCTACCCTGAACTCACTACCCTTCAGCCACACTGACTGACCACCGGCAACATGCCCACCTCATTCCTGCCCTCAGCCTTGACGACACTTGGCACTTGTTCTGTGTGGAATGCTCTTCCTCTGAAGCTTCACAAAGCTAGCTCCTTCCTGTCAGTCAGAGTTCAGTTCAAATACCCCTTCTGCAGAGAGCTCTGTTAATGGCCACCCTATCTACAAGCCGCCCGCCCACCAATTATTCTATCAATTTATTTCCTGACCATCCATCACTACCTGGAATTACCTTTTTGTTTACGGTATCACTCCCAACACTAAAACACAAGTTCCACAAGAGAGGAAGCTTGTCTATCTTTGCTGATCCCAGACAGTGGAACACAGCCTGGCACGAAGTGGACGTGCAATCAACGTTTGTTGAATGAAAACACTCCGGTCGAACACGTCCCTGAACAGAAGACCCAGCGGGGCGGCCACCGCACAGGTTTCAACTCCCTTCCTCCTTTACTCCCCCCCCCAATTCCAAACCCCCGGCCTAGTCTCTGTTTCCGGGAGGCGGGAGGCTGCTTTTACCGTCGGGTCGGAACTCAAACTCCAGGAACTCGTGGCCGAACTTGCCCTTGTGACCTACGTAGTAACGTAAATAAAAGTCACTCTCCATGGCTCTCAGAAGCGTGAATAAGATCTAACTTCTACAGCAAACCTCACCGCCGCGGCCCGCGCATGGCACTGACGTTGAGCGGCGCGCGGAAATGACGTCAAACTCCGTCGCCGCCGTGGAGGGGCCCTCCTCACTCCCTGCCCCTCCCGGAAGGCTGCCACGCCCCCGCCCCCGGAAGGGAACTGATCCCTTTAATCCGGAATGCAGTGCGTCCAGCAGTCCGTCGCCTCTACCTGGAAGTTGGGACAGGCTGAAGTCCGCCCGCCCGGGTTCTTGCTGGACCTGGTTGGCTCCGGGCGACCACCCCGCGCCTGCGCCCCGCCAGGCTCACCCTCATTCTAAAGGACACTTGACTTGTGCGAGTCGGCCAAAGCTTTGCAGCGTCTCTGGCCTCAGGTCGCGTCCAGTAAAATGGGGTGAAACGACCGGACCTCCCCGGAGGACGCCACGCACCGTGTGTATGTCAAAAGTTGGCTTCGTCTGAACTTTCCTGTTTAAGAAAACCGTTTTCAGTGGCCTCTTTCCTGAGTCCACAGAGTGATTTCCCTGGAAGTAACTGGCCCGCTCTTATCCCCCATTTTATCCCTTTCTACTTTTTATTGCTACCTTTTTATCCGTTTCTACCTCACTGGTCTCTAGAATAGGTGTTGTGAGAAGGTAACCTGAATATTTGATTTCCCACTCCTAGTCTATCTGTTAGGTGGTTGCCCAAGTGACTTGGAGTAACTGAAGGCTAATTATGTCATTACTGTCCATCAAAGTGGTCAGTGAACCACAAAGGAGGGCCCAATACAGACACTATAAAGCAAGACCCTAGGCTATACCCAGAGCCTCTTGTTACAGGGAACCTTTCATAGTATGTGGCAAACATCTTGCTCCCTCTCTCTATAAATCTCCTTTCTTGCTTACCTTGTTTTTGGTGTGTCTGGTCATTCTTCCACCAAGAGCATGCTAGGAACCAAGAACAGAAAACTGCCGACCCAGCAGTTCCACCTGCCTAACAGTGATTCTCAGTCCTGGATGTACAGTGGAATCCCCAGTGGTCATCTAGGAAATATTGATGCCTGGGCCCTGCCCCAAACCAATTAAAATCCCCAGTGGTGGACCTGGGTATTGGTATTTTATGTAAAGCTCCCTAGGTGAGTAACAGTTGAGGTCCACTGCCCAAGAGACTCTTTACCTTTTAGGCCAAAGTGGTTATCTTCAGTGAAGGCTGAAGCACAGTGGCATACCAATGGGGCAGGGTGTGGGGGAGTTAAGGATGGTTTGTTTTTGCATGCCCCTGACACCCCCCCCCACCATTGGTTTGCTACTGTTAAGCTGGCAAGTGGAAGGAAGTAGTGACATGACTTAACTGCACTTTAGCAAGATCACTTTGGCTGTGGAAAAAACTTACAGTTTAGTAGGCCCAGGGCAATCAAAATCATAATTATAGGAGCTGCTTTAGCTCATCTAGAAAAATTGTTCTAGAGACAGTGCTGAGATGACTTTAATTCTTGGGGTCTGGTGACTATAACCATATACAATTCTGTAAATCAGGCCCGCAGTCTCTGGTTCTCACTCCCAGCCTTAATGTTGAGTTCTTTTCTCTGGTGAAAAATCACCAGTAGAATGTAGAGTGAGTGGAGACTTGTATTAGAATAATCACCCACGGTGATCCACTGTGTCTGTGGGTGAACTGATTCAACATTTCAGACCTTAGTTTTCCCATTTTAAAAAAGCACAATAGGGCTCGGCGCCTGTGGCTCAATGGGCTAAGGCGCCAGCCACGTACACCTGAGCTGACGGGTTCAAATCCAGCCTGGGCCCGCCAAACAACAATGACGGCTGCAACCAAAAAATGGCCAGGCGTTGTGGTGGGCACCTGTAGTCCCAGCTACTTGGGAGGCGGAGGCAGGAGACCCGCTTGAGCCCAAGAATTGGAGGTTGCTGTGAGCTGTGATGCCAAAGCACTCTACCCAGGGTGACAGCTTGAGGCTCTGCCTCAAAAAATAAATAAATAAATAAAATAAGCATAATAATATCGTACACCTGGCAGAACTGCTGATAAGAAACAGTGTCTTGGAAAAATACTTTGCAAACTCTAAACTGCTATAAGATCCTAGGCCCTGTTCTTAGAACCTACTGGATATGGGGAGTAAAAAGGAATTGTACCAGAAAAAGAGAATGATATTAGGCACCTAATGTTAGCTCTGAGGCTAACATTACATGCGCTTGTTCTTTGAATCGTCACAACCATCTTGAGGTGGTAATTTGAGATATAGAGGTATCCGCTCGGCGCCTGTAGCTCAACGGGCTAAGGCGCCAACCACGTACACCTGAGCTGGCAGGTTCGAATCCAGCCCGGGCCCGCCAAACAATGATGGCTGCAACCAAAAAATGGCCAGGCGTTGTAGTGGGTGCCTGTAGTCCTAGCTACTTGGGAGGCGAAGGCAAGAGACTTGCTTGAGCCCACGAATTGGAGGTTGCTGTGAGCTATGATGCTACAACACTCTATCCAGGGTGACAGCTTGAGGCTCTGTCTCAAAAAAAAAAAAAAAGAGAGAGAGAGATAGAGGTATCAGATGATTGCTACAAGGTTTTTGCAAGAGTAAAATCATAATGTAACCAGTGAATCTTGGCATCTGCAGATGTGGCAAATAAAAGCACCAAAAAATTTATGGCAAGTGAAAGTACCAAGAAATGTAAAGGACTGATTCCAATCTGGAAAGTAAACCTACAGTTTTAGGTATGAGACGACTTGGTAGAGCGTGGTGTGAGTGTCTGCAGTGTCTGAATTTAGCATAATTGACTGAGCATCTAGCAGTTAGCATGTGTCATGCTAGCGATTACAATGGTGAGCAAGACATTTATTGAGCATGCAGAGGAGGCAGTTAAGGAGCATGCAAGCAATTACAAGGCAGGGATAAGATTACCAACAGGAGAAGTGCAGGATACTATGAAAGCACACGGGGTGGCCTCTAATCTGTTCTAGGAGCTTAAGGGAAGTCTTACTGAAGGAAATATTCAGGAGTGAGGGTCCAGAACTGTGTGGTTATAATAGATAAGTGCAGGAGTGGGGAATCTTCGTGTCAGAAGGTTGCATTAATTTAGCTATAAACAACTAAGGTCACATTTGAGAAACTTCAATTAGACATACTTAAAAATGTATATTATTTAGTAAAAATATACTATGTACTTAATAATTTCAAAAAATGATAACTATTGTTAAAGTTAACTAAACTTTTGATGACTTTGTTGTGTGTGCTTTTTGTTGGAAGTTATTTGAATATTTGGTTGCAGCGTGGAGGGCCACAGTTTCAGCTGATCTTCCTGATGGGTAAAGGTCATTTGTGACCTTAATGTCATCTTCATTTGGGTTAGGTAGGAGAATGTAGATTTGCAGCAATAGTGGAAAAGCTACAAAGTATTTGGGGGGCATGTTTCTGAAGGTCTCGGTATTCTGCATTTTTCCATATTTTAGTTGGCTCTTTCCTATCAAATAATGACTACTGAGAGCTCAGTCATTTTCATCTGTAGTTCTTTAGGTGCATTGGTGATATTAACTAGGTGAGCCTGAAATGCTAATTTGAGTGTAACATCATGATTCTCAAAGTCAGTGAACCGGTCAGTGTGTTCTTCAATTTCTAGGTCTATCACAGCTGTGTATTCTTCAAATGACCTGCATATATCATCCTGCTCTTCAGTGACCTTTGCTAACTGGGGAAAAAGTTTACCTAAACTTTCCTTTTGAAGAAACGTTTTGAAAAAAGATTTTTTTAAATGCTTGGGTTTTTTTTGCCACTGTAGACTTTATTTTACCTGGCAAAGAAATATTCAAGTTGTTTTTATTTGACATGATATAACACAGAAATGTTGCAGTCCTATACAAAATCTTTCAATAATTCACGTTGCTGATTCTATTCTTCACAAAATTAAACTGTTCTTGTAGAGATAAAATGTTGGCTAACGCCTGTCCCTGTGATAGCCACTGTGCTTTGAAATGATAAGGCAAAGCCACCCTGAATACCTCATCCTTCAACTTTAGCATGTTACAAAACTGAGAAAGCTGATGAAACTGACAGATGGTGCTGCGTATGCTGGAATATAGTTAATTATACTTACAACTTTTTGCAAAGTATAACTTAAAATAGTAGCTTTAGCACAGAGATTTTGCTGATGCAAGATACAATGGAAAGAAATGAGAGCATCTGGATCTCTTATCTGTACAATAAATCCTTTGTGTTTTTTTTTTGTCATGGAAGGTGCACCATCTGTACATACTAAATTTACCAAGTTCAGTCCACCTTCATGGACTTTATTTGGAAAGTTGTTGAAGATAGCTCTTCCCTGTGTTCTGTTCACAGGACTGCCCAAAGTGAGTAACTCTTCCTCGTAAAGAAAATCTTCTGGCAGTGCCCATAGCACAGTGATTACGGCACGGACCGCATGCAGTGAAGGTGACAGGTTCGAACCTGTCAATGACATCAAACATCAATGACAACTGCAACAAAAAATAGCCAGGCATTGTGGCGGGCCCCTGTAGTCCTAGCTACTCGGGAGGCTGAGGCAAGAGAATCAGCTAAGCCCAAGAGCTGGGGGTTGTGAGCTGTGACGCCACGGCACTCTACTGATGGCGACTCTGTCTCTAAAAAAACCTGCACTAAGTCGGTAGTATCAGCTGATTCATCCAAAGTAATTGAATAATATATATTTTCATTTTGAAGTACTGCATGAAGTTGTTCTGTTAAATTGAAGCTTAAATTCACGTTGCCAATGAGTTATGGTTCTCCTTGAAGAGGCAATTGTTTGTACTTTGACATGATATCAAGGTCTAAGGCATCCAGCAACTTTGACAATGCAGTATTTGTAGTGTAGCAATGTGATCATAGTTCACTGCAGCCTCACACTCCTGGGCTTAAGCAATCCTCCTGCTTCAACCTTCCAAGTAGGTGGGACTACAGACAAACACCATAACACCCAACTAGTTTTTCTATTTTTAGTAGAAACAGGGTGTCACTCATGCTCAGGCTGGTCTCAAACTCCTGAGCTCAAGCAGTTCTCCTGCCTCAGCCTCCCAGAGTGCTAGGATTACAGGCATGAGCCACTACGCCTGGTCTGACAATGTATTCTTTCACAATTTCCACCTCACTCAATGGCCTCCCATTTTCCTCAGGTATATTAGCTACTTTATTAGTTGTATCAGTGGTATTATTTCCAGGTCTTATTTATGCTCAAAGGAATTGCCTTTGCTTTTGCTTTTCATCTTTTAATTTCTGCAGTACAACATTTTGTGCTTCTCCCTCTAATTTAAAATACTTGTGATCCTTATGAGTGTTAAGATGCTGAGCAGTAAATTTCTTTAATGTTGATATTGCAGTATCACAAAGCAAGCAAATCATCTTATCTTTAGTAGAAACAAGATAATACTGAAATCCCCAATCCTTGTTAAAAAATCTGTTTTCTGGCTCGGGACCTGTAGCTCAGCAGGCTAAAGTGCCAGCCACGTACACCTGAGCTGGCGGGTTCGAATCCAGCCTGGGCCCGCCAAACAACAATGACGGCTGCAACCAAAAAATGGCCGGGTGTTGTGGCGGGGCCTGTGGTCCCAGCAACTTGGGAGGCGGAGGCAGGAGACT
>CAUYON010027527.1:0-13493 GCA_963573935.1 Arctocebus calabarensis
CGAACTGCAAAAACAAAAAAATAGCCGGGCGCTATGGCGGGGGCCTGTAGTCCCAGCTACTCGGGAGGCTGGGGCAAGAGAATCGCTTAAGCCCAAGAGCTGGAGGTTGCTGTGAGCAGTGTGACGCCACGGCACTCTACCCAGGGCGATAAAGTGAGACTCTGTCTCTACAAAAAAAAAAAAAAAATCAGGTAAGTTCTAATAACAATGGAAAAAGGAATTTATTTAATAAATAGAACCCGATGACTAAATTGCAGCAGAGAGAAAAATAGTCTGTACCAGTTGTTAAACAGGGAATCTTTTTCCCAATGTATGTTTTTGTTAAGCTTATCAAAGATCAAATGCCAGTATGTACTTTGGTTCATCTCTTGGTTCTCTATTTTGTTGCATATATCTACATCTCTATTTTTGTGCCAATACCATGCTGTTGTTATCCCTATAGATTTACAGTATAATCTGAAGTCCAGTAACGTGATGCCTCCTGATGTATTTTTATTTTGTAAGTAATGTATTGGCTATTCAAGGTTTTTTCTGCTTCCATATAAAATGAAGTAATATTTTCTCAAGTTCTTTAAAATATGACTTTGGTGCTTTGACAGGGATCGCATTAAATCTGTAGATTGCTTTGGGTACAATGGACATTTTAACAATGCTGATACTTCTCAGCCATGAGCATAGTATGTTTTTCTACTTGTTAACATCTTCAGCTATTTCTTTTCTCAGGTTTCATAGTTGAGAACTGGCTAGCAACCTGTAGAAGACTGAAACTGGACCCTCACCTTTTTACCACTAACAAAATTGATTCTCACTGGATGAAAGATTTAAACTTAAGACATGAAACTATAAAAATACTAGAAGAGAGTACAGGGAAAATGCTTGAAGATGTTGGCCTGGGAAAATATTTTATGAATATAAAATATTCATATTTATATTGAAGCAACACCAAAAATGTATTACTGGGATCTGATCAAGCTATAAAGCTTCTGCATATCTAAGGGCACTGTAAGTAAAGCAAACAGACAGCCTTCAGAATGGGAGGACATTTTTTGCAGGTTACGTTTCTGACAAAGGTCTGATAACTAGAATCCACAGAGAACTCAAACTAATTAATAAGAAAAGAACAAACAATTCCATTTATATGTGGGCAAGAGACTTGAACAGAAACTTCTCTGAAGATGACAGGCACATGGCATGCAAACGTATGAAAAAGTGCTCCTCATCTTTAAATCATCAGAGAAATGCAAATCAAAACCACTTTGAGATATCACCTAACTCCAGTAAGATTAGCCCATATCACAAAATCCCTAACCTGCAGATGTTGGCACGGATGTGGAGAGAAAGGTACACTTCTACACTGCTGGTGGGACTGCAAACTAATAAACTTCTTTCCTTTTGGAAAGAAATATGGAGAATTCTCAAGGAACTAACAATTGAACTATGGTTTGATCCTACAATATTATTCCTAGTTATCTACCCAAATGAACAAAAATCATTTTATAACAAAGGCATTTGCACCAGAATGTTTACTGGCAGCCCAATTCACAATAGCCAAGTCATGGAAGCAGCCTAAATGCCCATCAACCCATGAATGGATAAACAAATTGTGGTATATGTATACCATGGACTACTATGCAGGCATAAAAAGAGGAAGACTTTACATCTTTTATGTTTACCTGGATGAAGCTGGAACATATTCTTCTCAATAAAGTATCTCAAGAATGGAAAAAAAGTACCCAATGTACTTAATACTACTAGGAAACCAACATATAAACAATTACACATTCATACAAATGGTAAAACACAAAGACAGTCCAGAAAGAAAGAGGGGAGAGCAGAGAAAAGGGAGTAGAGAGGGGAGGGCTAGTGGAGGGAGGGCATTTGGCAGGGGATCTCACCTAATATACACATGCAAGGGTACATTTCAAAACAACTAAGAGTATATTATAAATGTCTTACCACAAAAATAAGCGAAGCCATTGTTATGTTAATTAGTTTGATTTAAGCACTCCACATCGTATATCAAATTATCACATTGTACCCGTGAAATGAATAGCTATGATTTAATAAAAATTAAGGATAAAAAATATATAGTCTGCTTTTTACAGCCATGAATAATATGAGCTGACATGTACTGAGATCTTACTATGTGCTAGACATTTGTGAAAAGCATGTTAATGTTCATTACTGAATTGCACTTACACACTGACCCTGTGAGGAAAATAGAATTATTATCCTAGTTCTTCTAGTAAAAACTGATGTTCAGAGAAGTCAAGTGCCTTGCCCAGCTTGAGAGGGGCAAAGGATGGACTCAACCCAGGTCTCCCTGGCTCCAAGGATGGGGCTCCTGGCCAATGGATTAGGTTGCCCCTTCATGAAAGGCTGGGCGTAGTGGCACAGCCTGTAATCTTTGTACTCTGGGAGGCCTAGGTGGGTGGACTGCTTGAGCTCACAAGCAGCTTGAGACCAGCTTGAGCAAGAGTGAGACCCCCCATCTCTAAAAAATAGTTGTGGCAGGCGCCTGTAGTCCTAGCTACTCAGGAGGCTGAGCAAGAGGATCGCTTGAGCCCAACAGTTTGAGATTGTTGTGAGCTATGATGCCATTGCACTCTACTCACAGTGACAAAATGAGACTGTCTCAAAAAAAGAAAATTAAACAAAAAAGAATAAGTTCTACATAGATGAAAGCATTGCATATCTGTATTTTGGTCAGATAACTATGGTTTTCTACCCTATCCTGTAATGACAAAAACCACATTATCTTCACTACAACAGGAATGGTTAACTTAGGTCTGCCAAAAATAGCACATAAAAGTTCAAGATAGGACTGGATGTGACTAGTGTATATCATAGGAGTACTCAGCCAGGATATCATTAAATTTTTAGAAGTGTCTGGCCAAATTCTGGTCAACATCCAAGATGTATTTTTACTGCAACTGAGTGGACCTACTGTTAGTCTTGTATTACCAGATCAGGCCCCAAGAAGGGGCTGCCAAGGAAGAACACAGTGCCCATCACCTGCAGATACAGTGATGCTTTCTGGATGCTTTCTAGATTCTGGGACATGCTGTCATTTTGTTAGACAGCCTTCCTATAAGGACTACTAACTTGTTAAATGTTGGCTTGAACCTTTCAACCTGCACATACTATGCAAAAAATAACGTTCAAAAGAGCACCAAAAGTGCAAACAAGCTAAGAAAATACAGTATCTGTCTGTTTTGCCATTTTGTAAAGTGTTAAGGGCCTTGATCAGATTATAATAAAGTTTCATTATACATCATTTCAAACTAAAGAATGACATTCAGGCTCAGTGCCTGTGGCTCAGCAAGCTAAGGCGCCAGCCACGTACACCTGAGCTGGCAGGTTCGAATCCAGCCCAGGCCCGCCAAACAACAATGGTGGCTGCAACCAAAAAGTGGCCGGGCGTTGTGGCAGGCGCCTGTAGTCCCAGCTACTTGGAAGGCAGAGGCAGGAGACTCGCTTGAGCCCAGGAATAGGAGGTTGCTGTGAGCTGTGATGTCACAGCTCTCTATCCAGGGTGATAGCTTGAGGGTCTGTCTCAAAAAAAAAAAAAAAAAAAAGGATGACATTCAAATTGGCAGCTGAATGCCAAGAATTACATATTAATAGGCATTTTTGAAATTCTAACCATATCCTTGAATACTATCTATTAATACCAGCCTATATATTTGTTCACATGTTATACTTTACACTCAAAATACACTTATTTTTTAAATAACAGGGTGATAGAGACTACTACTAACATTCTGCTTGAGTCTAAAATTACCTTAGCCTCTTAAATCTTCTTATAATGAGCAATCCTTACAAACTGTGTCCAAATCTTTTAAAATTTAAAATTTTAGTTACAAAACTATGCATCAACAGGCCTAGCAAAATACTCTGATTAATGGCAATGAATATTGAAAATATTGTCAAACTCATATCAAACCTGGCCTATTCTTTCCAGATCCAGCTTTTGATGCTTTTGAAGCTCACTTGCAAAATACAAAAAGCATTGTTACAAGAAAATAAAGGAGAGCTTCAACACCAGAGGGAACTATGGCCCAAGAAAGATTCCCTCTAATCAGCCTAAAACCTAAAAGCCACTAATTAAAAAAATAAAAGAGAACGAAAAGGAAAAAAATAAAGGTATTAAAAAGGCTGTGAACTTGTTTGCTATACTGCATTAGTTTAGGAAAGGAATCGACTTTAATGAGTACCTAGTATGTGTTAGGAGCTCTCAAGCCTCACAACAATCCTCTGAATTTTGTATAGTGAATTCCATTTCACAGGTAAGGAAACTGAGGGGAAGAAGCAGAGAGGAAAGGGGAAGTACTCTATTCAGGTTCACTGCACCAGGGAGGCAACTGAGGTAGAAAGGCCTTGCACTTTCTAAAATGGCAGAAATTTTCCAATTTAAGTGAAAGGTAGATAACATGAACAAGACCAGAGGTAGAAATAAAAATCAATAACCAGTGTGAAAATACAGAAGATGCCCCCAAAATGTATACCCATGTTAAAAGAAAAAGCGATCCTATTCACACTTGTCTCAGGGTGATGCCGGCTTCATTTGATTAATGATATCTTTTGAGTAGTACATATTGCTACTGTAATTTGATCCAACTTCAAAAAGTAATACATAGATAACATCTTTTAAAATGTCTTTATATATATATATATATATATTTTTTTTTTTTGGCATCTTGGTATATCTTTGAAGAAAATAATTCAGGGAATTAGATCTATTTAAGAATATTTTAGGGTGGTGCCTGTGGCTCAGTGAGTAGGGCACCGGCCCCATATTCTGAGAGTGGCGGGTTCAAACCCAGCCCCGGCCAAACTGCAACAAAAAATAGCCAGGTATTATGGCGGGCGCCTGTAGTCCCAGCTACTTGGGAGGCTGAGGCAAGAGAATCACCTAAGCCCAGGAGTTGGAGGTTGCTATGAGCTGTGACGCCACGGCACACTACCAAGGGTGATAAAGTGAGACTCTGTCTCTATTAAAAAAAAAAAAAAAAAAAAAAAAGAATATCTTAGGCCGGTCACAGTGGCTCATGCCTGTAATTCTAGCATTCTGGGAGGCTGAGGTGGGTGGTTTGTTTGAGCTCAAGAGTTTGAGATCAGTCTGAGCAAGAGTGAGACCCCATCTTTACTAAAAACAGAAAAACTAGCAGGGCATGGTGGTACACACCTTAGTCCCGGCTATTCGGGAGGCTAAGAGGATCGAATCGCTTGAGCCCAAGAGTTTGAGCTTGTTGTGAACTATGGTGATGCCATGGCATTGTACCCAGGGTGATAGAGACTCTGTCTTAAAAATAAGAAAGAAAAGAAAAGAATTTTTCAAACTATACTAAGAAAGAAAGAATAAAATTGTTAATTACATTAAAGCATGTGATCTGAGGAGTATTTCTCAAAGTATAGTCCACGGACAAACTGCTTTGAACAACTCAGGGTACTTGCTTAAAATGCAGGTTCTTGTTTTCTATTCCAGGTCTACAAACTCAGAGTATGTGGAATAGGCTGTATCTTCAAGCTCCTAGGTATCTGTGTGCACATTTTAAGTTAGAAAACCACTGTTTCAGAAAAAGGAAGAACTACTTCTTATTTTCATTGAGACTAGGACAAACAGAAATGGCTATTTCTACAATGTATTCATTTCAAAGCAATGTCTGAATTTAAGAAATGTGTAACTTTCTCTGACAATTTTAGGAGACTGAAAATCTTTTTTTTTTTTTTTTGAGATAGTTAGAGTGCTATGGCGTCACAGCTCACAGCAACCTCCAACTCTTGGGCTTAAGCAATTCTCCCGCCTTAGCCTCCTGAGTAGTTGGCACTACGGGAGTCTGCCACAATGCCTGGCTATTTTTTGTTGTAGTTGCCAATGCTGTTTTACCTGGCCAGGGCTAGGTTCGAACCCGCCACCCTTGGTATGAGGGGCTGGCGCCCTACCCACTGAGCCATAGTGCCACCCATGAGACTGAATTTTTTTTTTAATTCAGAGTTGTTCTATTTTTCTTCAGTTGGGACAAGTACCCACAATAAATGTGAGTCAAGGGAAGGAAGCTAAACCAAGATCGTGGTGGGTGCGGGTGAAAAGGAAACAGATGAATCTGATCTGAGGTCTTGTTAGGGACCCCCAAGACAGGGTGATCCAAAGTCTGACTGCCCCCTTCACATACATGCCAACAAGTCCTCGATCTGCTTCCTCAATCTGCATGCGCTGTACAGTGGACGCTTCCAGTTTCCCCAGCTCTGTGAGTCCAGGGTGTGTCCAGCTAAAGAACAAGACAGCTTAGAAGTTCCTATCAGTCATATCCGTTTTGGCCACCGAATAAGGACACATATGCATCCCTTTAAGTCTCACAATTTATCAATAAGCACTCCTTCTTGGTCACAGTTACATGTCACAAAAGCCTAGCAACTCGGAATGAAGGTTAAATGAGCTGTGTGACGTCACATGAGCCTAAATGTTGAGTTTCAAATCTGCCTCACTGTGGTGGTTTGGGCAGGCATTTCTCTCTTAGGAGCGTCCATTTTCTCACTTGTAAAATGGGAGGTGGTCAGAGGAGTAGTTATCTCCCAAAGTTATGAAAATCAAACATTAGGTATAGGGGCCAGGATTAGTGGCTAATGCCTGTAATCTGGAAGGCTGAGGCTGATGGGTTGCTTGAGCTTAGGAGTTTGAGACCAACCTGAGTGAGAACGAGCCTCACAGCTGTTAAACATAATCATTATTCTCCAGAAGGAGAAAACTAGTATTATTAGTATCCTATCGAATTTCTTTTTCTTTTTTGAGACAGAGTCTCAAGCTGTCGCCCTGGGTAGAATGCCGTGGCATCACAGCTCACAGCAACTTCAAACTCTTGGGCTTAAGCTATTCTCTTGCCTTAGCCTCCCAAGTAGCTGGGACCATAAATGCCTGCCACAACACCCAGTTTTTTCTTGTTTTCTTGGTTGCAGTTGTCATTGTTGTTTTAGCTGGTCGGGCCAGGTTCGAACCTGCCAGCTTCAGTGTATGTGGCCAGGGCCCTTCCCATTGAGCTACGAGCGCTGCCCTTAATTTTTATTTGTAATCAATGTCTACTAAAAATAGAAAAAACTATCTGGGTGTAGTGGCACGTGCCTATAGTCCCAGATACTCAGGAGGCTGAGGCAAGAGGATTGCAGCTGTGATGACGCTGCCACGTACTCTACCCAGAGTAATGAGAGTGAAACTCTGCCTCAAGAAAAAAAAAAGTGTGGAAAGTTCTTAAGGCACAGTAGGTGCTCTATAAATGGAAGCTACTGTTAGTTTGAAAAGAGGACTCCTGCCACATTAGGTGGTCTGGAGCTTTTCCTCATCAAGGGCAAGGATATAAATGTTTAATCAGCGATTAAAGGAAAGAAACACTAGCTATGAGCCAGGAGTCACAACTAAAATCCATTAGCCCCACCTTTAACCCTAATGCTCAGGTTTGCAACCACAGCTTTGGCAAGACACAAACTTTACCCCCCACAGGTCACACTCTCTCAGATGACACTGATTCTTCTGATAGTCCCCTTGGTATTTTCAAGGCTACAATTCTCAGGAGGGGGCCAAATCTGAAGTGCCTTAGAATAAATCTGTTTTTTAGAAAATCTCATTACAGTAAGACTTTACCATATTTGATAATCAACAAGTCTAAACATAATCTTTTTTCTCCAGGAGAAAACTAATATTAGTATCTCATCTTATTTTTATTTTTAATCAATGTAATATTCACATATGGTTAAAAATAAAACAGTACTAAAAGTCTTGTAAAAAAGACTAAAAATAGTGTTGCAAAAATCTCGTGATAGGGTGGCACCTGTAGCTCATCGAGTAGGGCGTCAGCCTCATGTACTGAAGATGGCGGGTTTAAACCTGGCCTCGGCCGAACTGCAAAACAGAAAAATATCCGGGCATTGTAGCGGATGCCAGTGGTCCCAGCTACTCGAGAGGCTAAGGCAAGAGAATCGCCTAAGCCCAGGAGTTGGAGTTGCTGTGAGCTGTGTGATGCCACGGCCCTCGGTACCGAGGGCGATAAAGTGCGACTCTGTCTCTACCAAAAAAAAAAAAAAAATTCTCGTAATAAAAAGTAGCAGTCTCTTGTTTCCCCAGAAGCACTCTCCTTCAGATTTCTAACTAATAATCCTCATCTTGCCATTTCTGAATTTATCAACTTTACACGTTATCTATTAACTATATAATAGAATAATAATTCTCCATTATTATACTACTAGTATAGTACCACCATACCTAACCTACCAAAAGAGTACAATCACAATTTAGGGATAAATTATAGTGTTTATGTAAAACTACAGCATTGTAAATATTGTTCGCTAATTAGCTAGTAATATTCTACAAATGATTCCTTTACTATATGACTTTGTTTATCCTGGAGATATTGCCTTGATTTTTTTATTTGATTAGTCTTCTATATCCTATTACTATTTTTTCCCAAAATACTTCAAAGATCTTGTCAAACAACTAGTGGTATTTTTTTTTCCAACCACTGAAACACTCCAAATAATTTCAGTTTCATTTACTGACTGACTTCCCCATTTTGCAGGAATTCATCATCTAATTAGCTTCCTGCGGTGGGGGTAATATTATAGAAAGTATATTCTAAAAAATAAGTTTCTTTTACCTTGACAATTCAGCTGGGTATAGAATTCTAAGCTGAAAATAATTCTCCCAACTAAATTTTGAAAGCATTATTTTCTCTACCACTTTCTAGTTTCCATTAGGTATTGTTGTTTAGAAATTCAATCTGATTCTGATTCCTAACCATTTATAATTGACTTGCTTTTTCTCTTTGGAAGCTTTTACGATCTCCTAATTGTCTTGGTGCTCTGAAATTTCATGATGATATGGCTTGGAGTAAGTCTTTTTTATGTATTATTTATGCTGAGTACTCAGGGCCCAGCCAGTCCAGAGATTTAAGTCTTGTAGTGTTGGAAAACGCTTCACCAAGCAATGAAATTTTTCCTCATACTTATTATCTCCTGGCTTCTTCTCCTAGTTCTCTTTCTGGATGCTACCCGGTAGGTATAAAAGCTTGGGCCCAGCCTCTCATTTATCTGTTCTCTCTTATTGTCTCTGCTGCTCTGTATTCTGAAATAGGCTATTTTTTTGTTTGTTTTTGTTTTTTTGGCCAGGGCTGGGTTTGAACACACCACCTCCCGCATATGGGGCTGGCGTCCTAGTCTTTTGAGCCACAGGCACCACCCTGAAATAGGCTATTTTCTAGGTCGTCTGTTGAATTTTAAATTTTGGCTCTAATGTTTTTAATATGAAAGAACTCATTCTTACTCTGATTGTTATTATTTTTAATAGCATCCTGTAGTCTGATGTTTGCAATCTCTCTGAGGAGAGCAAGGAAGAGAATGCTTCTTCTGTTCCCTGCATTGTTATCATTTCTACCAAGTTCCTATTTTCTGTTATGTTAGCAGCTGTCCTCTAAGGTCTAGGGAAATGTGGCTCTCCATTCATCACACTACAGTATATGAGTGAGACTGAAGGTCTGTGTGCCTGAGAGGGCACAATGACAGGGGGCTTCAATGAAAGACACTAATAAGTTCCTTTTTTTCAAGAGAACCTCCAAATGTTGGTATCTCTTAGGCTTTTCTCTAGGGTCATCAAATTAACTTTTTTCCAGAAAAAGAATATTTCAATCTCTTATCTGTGAGGGTCTGGCTAGCAAGTACTTAAAGAGGGGTAGGGATCTCAGTATTTGGCATGCGAACTTAAAAAAAACAAAAAAATCTGTTCTCGCCTATCCTGCACCCATCCTGTGGGTAAGGCTGAGTCTGGAGCCTTTCCAGGGCATTTCTCAGTATAGTACCTCCAGTTCCGCATGGGCAGAGAGCTGGTCCTCTGGCTGCACAGGGTTGGGGAGTGGTCTGAAGAATTTAAACACCCCTTTTACAGACTTTTAACTGGTCCCTCTGACTTCACCTACAGGCCTCATGCCCTGACTTCCACAGTACTAATGCCACCAACTTTCTGAGCTTTCCTCAGGTTCACACAAGCAAACGGGCTCGCTTCTTTGCCAATGTCTCTCTCAGAAGAGGTCCAGCTTCAGCATCCTGGATTCTAAGTCTGTTGCCACTCTTTTGACTGCCTTCCATTTCCCAGAACTGTGCTGTTGACCTTTCTTATCCAGCACTGCCTCCTCTGAGTTCCTATTGTCCTTATACACCTTTATTTAAAAAAAAAAAAAAAAAATCTTTTACTTGTCACTTCCGTGGGGTTTGGGAGAGAATGGACATAAACACAGCACTTCTGCCTTTTTTTTTTTTTTTTTTAGACAGAGCCTCAAGCTGGATAGAGTGCCGTGGCATCACAGCTCACAGTAACCTCCAATTCCTCGGCTCAAGCGAGTCTCTTGCCTCTGCCTCCCAAGTAGCTGGGACTACAGGCGCCCACCACAACGCCGGGCCATTTTTTGGTTGCAGCCGTCATTATTGTTTGGCGGGCCTGGGCTGGATTCGAACCTGCCAGCTCAGGTGCACATGGCTGCCGCCTTAGCCCGTTGAGCCACAAGCACCGAGCCAGACTTTCTGCCTATAATCATGCTCAATAAGCATCTATTTTGCCCATTTTACAGATGAGACAACTATAGCACAGGGCAAGTTATGTACCTTGCATAGGTCACATGGCAAGTTCCTGGCAGAGCCAAGAGAAGAACCCAGATCTTCAAACTTTCTTGTTAACATGACACCTAATAGGTACCCATAATTAAGAGCTGAGAAATTTTAAGAGGCCAGGGTGAAAAACTATTTAAATTTTATTGCAAATTACAGGTTTCAAATCTTAAGCTGCTGGTGGTAAAGAAACAAACAACCAAACCTTGAAATCTTAAATCTAGTTCCAACACTGTACCTTAAAGTCTAATTATAAGAAGAAATATTATTAAACAGAAATACTTTGGAATTGTCTTATTAAACTCTAAGTTCTTGAATTTAACTTAAAGAGGTTTTACATGTTTTCATGAAATCTCTCTGCTCCCTTAACTTTCTAAATAAATGCCATTTTATTTTAAAATCAGTAAAAGCTTTATCTGTTTGCTTTTAATCTGAATACTGAATAAAGATTAATGTATTTACAAAACAAGTTAAAAAATAGCAATGTTGCAACTTTGTTGCGAGAGTTTTGGGGCAGAAATCCTAAACGCTCTAAACTATTATCTGTGTAACAGGAATATAGAAAGTAAACTCAAAAACATTAAGTAGAAACAACTAATAAATGCACAGCCTAAGCCCTAGTTATTAACTAGCAATATTGTTGTTCTCAAATACAAGCATCGTGTTTGGCTTTTAAAGTTTTGTTAACTTTGAATTGGTACACCAATGGTTAATTTCTTTTCCTCTCTTTCTCTAAGCCTAAAAGAATCTGTGAAAGCAGGAGACCAGGCATAGGAGATCACATTACCACTGGGGGTGGGGGAAGAAGGCAGCTGGAGGGAGTGTAGAGAGAAGGGTTGAAAGGGAAAGAAAACAAGATGTCTAAACCGCCCCACAGTGCAAAACCTAGCAGGAGTAGGAGGTTGGTAGGGGAGCCCAAGTTTCTCCAAGTTCTCTCTGAGCAGTTGAAATGGGCTGTGGAAGTGTAGGCTCCTGGCTTTCACACCCTCTCGGCAGCTTAGAGCTGTGCCCCAGAACAGCAAAGTCCTTGGTAACTGTTACCAAGGCTTGAAACCCTAGAAATGAAATGCTAAAGGGGAGTTCATGTTTATTTCTTCAAAACATTTACTACCACTTCGTTTTGTTGTCAAGGTTTTAAGCACACACACAAAGAACAAATGGGACTAGAAGATGACTTCTCTTCACTTCTTACAGAAAAGCAATGGCATCTCTAAACGAAACCGTACTTCTCTTTTGCTTCCTTAAAGCGACAGATTCGGCATATTAACCCAAAACTGAGTATTAACTGACAGAAACAGCTACAGTTAACCTTGGAAAAACTGCTCACTAAGGGACACTGGCAACCGCAGGAAGAAAGGGCCATGGCAGAGTTAAGCCACTTGACAAAAAAATTATAAAATAGAATTTCGCTTCCAAAGTCAACCTGGTGAAAGCTGTTCTACTGTCTGCCACCCTTCCTATGGTTACAGGCACCACATGGCAAAGGGAATGCTTTGAAGGGGATGGTAGTGATGCAGCAATGAGGTATGCACACTTCTTCTAGGATGAATTTGCGAATTTAATTGTCAGAGCTCTGTACCATAACAGCTCTGATGGCCATTCCAGAAAGAGTCCCAAAATTGCTCTGAAGGGTGGACTAGGCATTGTGTGGGTGCATAGCTTCCTAATGGGAGCACCTCAAAGGTGACCGTAGAGATATTCAGCAAGGTGTGTAGCACTTTTTCTAGGATGGATTCCAGAACTTAATCGTCTGACATCCAATGGATGCTGCCCAGAAATCACTCCAATAAATAGTACATGAATATAAAGTTTTTTACTTCAAATAGTAGCAATAGTTCCATGGGAACAGGAACTCCAAAGACTCTGGAGGGTCCTTCCAGCAATCCCTTCCCTGCAGACGGGTCCTTTCCTCATGGGCAGGCGCTGATCAGTACCCAGCTGAACATCGAGCGGGAGCTCTTTAAGACCCAGTGTCCTCTTTCTCTGTGCATCTCTCTCATCTTTGTTACTCTGCAGTATGAACTCAGTTGCCTTGGCTGCCCTGAATTTTTCAATTTTGTCACTTCAACTGGGAGAAACTGCTGGGTCCTGTGGATGTTCCTTCACCTGCATCACAGCCTAAAACCCTCGTCACAGCAATCACAGGGCTCAATTCATCAGTTTCCTAGATCGCAGGGTTCATGTCCTTCATTACCTGAGATAAAATAACTTCAGAGTTATTGTTTCACAGACATAGTTGTTTCAAGGTTTGAGGATAAATCTGAGTCCTATTACTCCATCTAGAGTGAAAGCAAGACTGAGAGGAGTTCAATTCTGAACTGTTGAGTAGCAGCTGGATACACAGATCTGGGATATACACGTGTGGAATGGAATGGAATTTAAAGTCACAAAATTAAATAATCTCACCAAAGAACTTTTCAAGAGGTATTCCCTTATTTTATAAAAAAGATAAATGCAAGGTAAGTCTCAGGGCCATATTTATCTATCTGTCTCCCTATGTACCCATCTTGAAATTAGAATTCAGAAGAATAAAAGTTGTCACATTAATACCTAATTAACGTACTTATTTTTTGTTTTTTTGAGACAGAGCCTCAAGCTGTCACCCTGGATAGAGTGCCATGGCATTACAGCTCACAGCAACCTCCAATTCCTGGGCTCAAGCGAGTCTCTTGCCTCTACCTCCCAAGTAACTGGGACTACAGGCGCCTGCCACAACGCCCAGCCATTTTTTGGTTGCAGCCGTCATTGTTGTTTGGTGGGCCCAGGCTGGATTCGAACCCGCCAGCTCAGGTGTACGTGGCTGGCGCTTTAGCCTGTTGAGCCACGGGCGCCAAGCCCTTATTTGATTT
>CAUYON010027528.1:0-20079 GCA_963573935.1 Arctocebus calabarensis
TTGAGACAGAGCCTCAAGCTGTCACCCTGGATAGAGTGCTGTGGCATCACAGCTCACAGCAACCTCCAATTCCTGGGCTCAAGCGAGTCTCCTGCCTCTGCCTCCCAAGTAGCTGGGACTACAGGCACCCGCCACAATGCTCAGCCATTTTTTTTTGGTTGCAGCCGTCATTGTTGTTTGATGGGCCCGGGCTGGATTCGAACCCGCCAACTCAGGTGTATGTGGCTGGTGCCTTAGCCCGTTGAGCCACAGGTGCAGAGCCAGAGTATTACAAATTTTTAAATACAGTTTTTTTCCATTCTTAAGACATGGATACATAGTTTTTTTGTGCCCTCTGTATAAATTTTGTGTTCTTAGTCTCTCCCTGCCTAGTGAGTCTTTATAAATTTGAAAAAAAAAAAAAAATTCAAAACAAACACACAAACAAAAATGTTCAGATTTTCTCCATCCCAAGAAAAAAACTCCTGTAAGTTTGTATTTCCTTTCTCTCTTTGCTTCCCCTCACTCCCCTGAACTTCTTTAAGAGCCTTTCTTATATTCCTTTCATCATCTTGACCCACTATAGTCAGGCTTTGTGCTCCCCATCCCAACTGAAATTGCTTTTACTTGTGATTACTTACTTGGAGAATTCAGTGGCCTCTTTTCAATTCTTGTGTTGTCTGATCTTGTCACAACATTTAATACTATTTGGACATCTTTTTCCCCCCTTATTCTCTCTGGTATTCCAGGAGGAATTTATCTATTCTAGTGATTTACTTTATCAACTTCATCTGTGTGTACAGTGATGCCTCACTAATCAAAATCTCTAAATACTATACGTATAAGGTTTTCCTCTGTGGTCTAGACTTGTATTTGCAAATGACTACTGTACTTTGCCACATGAAAGTCTGTAGAGGCTCGGCGCCTGTGGCTCAGCGGGCTAAGGCGCCAGCCACGTACACCTGAGCTGGCGGTTCGAATCCAGCCCGGGCCTGCCAAACAACAATGATGGCGGCAACCAAAAAATGGCCGGGCATTGTGGCGGGTGCCTGTAGTCCCAGCTACTTGGGAGGCGGAGGCAGGAGACTCGCTTGAGCCCAGGAATTGGAGGTTGCTGTGAGCTGTGATGCCATAGCACTCTACCACGGGTGACAGCTTGAGGCTCTGTCAAAAAAAAAAAAAAAAAAAGAAAGTCTGTAGAAAGTCTAATATAATATATCCAAAATCGAGCTCATAATCATCTCCCTGTTTCCTTTGCCCAAACCTGCTTCTCTTTCTTTCTTTCTTTTTTTTTGAGATAGAGCCTCAAGCTGTCACCCTGGATAGAGTGCAGTGGCATCATAGCTCACAGACACTTCCAATTCCTGGGCTCAAGCGAGTCTCTTGCCTCCGCCTCCCAAGTAGCTGGGACTACAGGCGCCCGCCACAATGCCTGGCCGTTTTTTGGTTGCAGCCGTCATTGTTGTTTGGCGGGCCCTGGGCCTGGATTCGAACCCGCCAGCTCAGGTGTACATGGCTGGCGCCTTAGCCCGTTGAGTCACAGGCGCCGAGCCCGGAAAAGATTTTAAAGTTCTGAAAGAGTCCGAGACAATATTATGCCCAGTTTCTAGAAAATAGCTAGCTTATCAGGAGCTATATTTTCTATACCCTTTACATATATGTGGGGCCACATAACTATTCTAGAAATGTGAGTAAAAATCCTTCCCAAGCCCAGATGGTTAAAGATCTGATGTTCCTTCACCATATTCTCTTTCTCTTCTGCAGGAATTTTGGAGGTCCACAGCACCACAAAACAGAAGGATTCTGGACTCCTCCTCAGTCACTAGAAGGACAATTGCTTCACATGTAGCATTCATATTCCACTTTGGGGAAGTAGGGGTCACTCAGTTCAGCCATTAAAGTTTTGGAGTTGTTTGCTACAACATAAGCCTACTTGAACTAATGAGGTACATCATGGATGTATTCCCCTTTAACATCAGGAGAAAAATTAGAACACCCACTTTCACCCTTCTTCAACATATTCAACCTCTTGTAAAAAGACTCCGTCCAAAATGTAAGACACGAATATTAGAAGGGAAGAGAACAAAACAAACATACAGATGAGATTTGATTGTCTCACCTAGAACACCAAATAGAATCAGCAAACAAACTGTTAGAATTAGTAGGACCGACTAACCCAACTTAATAGCTTTTCCACATACAAGTATAAACAACAAGAAAGTGTACTAGTAAAAAAAAAAAAAATAGAAACAGGCTTGACGCCTGTAGCTCAGCAGCAAGAAAGCAACCCACATACACCAGAGCTGGCGGGTTCGAATCCAGCCCAGGCCTGCCAAACAGCAACAACAACTACAACCAAAAAATAGCCATATGTTGGGGCGAGCACCTGTAGTCCCAGCTACTTGGGAGGCTGAGACAAGAGAATCACTTAAGCCCAAGAGTTAGAGGTTGCTGTGAGATGTGATGCCACAGCACTCTACCCAGGCCAACGGCTTGAGACTTTGTCTCAAAAAAATAAATAAATAAATAGAAACAAAAAGTATCAGGTCTCAGGCAGCGCCTATTGTTCAGTGGGTAGGGCACCAGCCCCATATACTGAGGGTGGCAGATTCAAACCTGGCCCCGGCCAAACTGCAACAAAAAATAGCTCGGTGTTCTGATGGGCTTTTGTAGTCCCAGCTACTCAGGAGGCTGAGGCAAGGGAATCACCTAAGCCCAGGAGTGGGAGGTTGCTGTGAGCTGTGATGCCACCACACTCTACTGAGGACAATAAAGTGAGACTCTGTCTCTAAAAAACAAACAAACAAACAAAACTATTGGGTCTCTAGGAATGGTCTTAATAAAAGATAAGATCTTGCTAGCACTGTGGCTCATGCCTATAATCCCAGCACTCTGGGAAGCCAAGGCAGGTGGATTGCTTGAACTCAGGGGTTCAAGATCAGCCTGAGCAAAGCGAGGCCCTGTCTCTACAAACAGAAAAACTAGCCTCGTGTTGTGGTGGGTGCTTAGAGTCCCAGCTGCTTGGGAGGCTGAGGCAAGAGGATCATTTGAGCCCAAGAGTTTAAAGTTGTTGTGAGCTATGATGCCATAGTACTCTACTGAGGGTGAGTAAGACTCTCTCTCAAAAAAAAAACAAAAAAATCTGGAGAATACTTAGAAATCTAAAAATAGACCTGCCACTTGATCCTATAATTCCTCTACTAGGTATATATCCAGAAGACAAAAAAATCACATTATAACAAAGATATCTGTATCAGAATGTTTTTTGCAACCCAATTCATAATTGCTAAGTCATGGAAAAAGCCCAAGTGCCCATTGACCCACAAATGGATTAATAGATTCTGGTATATGTACACCATGGAATATTATGCAGCCTTAAAGAAAGATGGAGACTTTACCTCTTTCATGCTTACATGGATGGAGCTGAAAAATATTCTTCTTAGCAAAGTATCCCAAGAATGGAAGAAAAAGTATCCAATGTACTCAGCCCTACTATGAAACTAATTTATAGCTTTCATATGAAAGCTATAACCCAATTACAGCACAAGAACATGGGGAAAGGGGCAAGGGAGGGGAGATGAGGGGGGAGGTTGGGTGGAGGGAGAGTAATTGGTGGGTCCACACTTACAGTGCATCTTATAAGGGTACAGGTGAAATGTACTAAATGTAGAATATAAATGTCTGCACACAATAACAAGGAAAATGCCATGAAAGCTATGTCAACCAGTTCAATGAAAATATTTCAAATTGTATATAAAACCAGCACATTGTACCCCATGATTGCATTTATGTGCACAACCATAATTTAATTAAAAAAAAAAAAGAATGGAGAAAAAAGTAAAAGAGCTAATAAAAAGTCAAACATCAAAATTCTAAAAAAAAAAAAAAAAAGAAAGAAAGAAAGAAAATGCCATGAAGGCTTTGTTAACCAGTTTGATGAAAATATTTCAAATTGTATATAAAACCAGCACATTGTACCCCATGATTGCATTAATATACACAGCTATGATTTAATAAAAAAAAAAAAAGAAAGAAAGAAAGAAAAGACAAGATCTTTATAAAGATGACTTTAGAACTTGACAAAACACATTTTTTTTTCCTGAGGCAGAGTCTCAAGCTGTTGCCCTTAGTAGAGTGCTATGGCAACACAGCTCACAGCAACCTCGAACTCCTGGGATTAAGCTATTCTTTGGCTCAGTCTCCCAAATAGCTGGGACTGCAGGCACCTGCCATGACACCCGGCTATTTTTTGGTTGTAGTTGTCATTGTTGTTTGGCAGCTCTGGTGTATGTAGTTGGCGCCTTAGCCACTGAGCTACAGGCACTGAACTGACAAAACACATTTTAAAGTGGTTTTAGATGGACAAATTCCTTCAGATAGAAAGATAGTATATTTGAAATACATTTTTCAAATTCAATGTAATTTTAGAATCAAATTACTTGAAAGACTTTCATATGGAAGAGTAAATGTACAGGGAAAACCAAGGCAATGAAATAGAAAAAAGTGAGCAACTTACCCATATATTAAGAAACTACAGTAATCAAAATAGTATAGTATTTGCATAAAAATAGGAAAGGAGATAAATGGAAAAGATTAAATGGTGAGGGAGAAGATTCATGCATATATGGGGATTTGGCATATGATAGGGTTGGTATTCCAAACCAATGGAAAAAAGACAAACTATTCCCAAATTGGCATGGGATCAATTGAGTATCCAGCTCCAAAACAACAAAATTTGATTTTTATCACATATATGCATAAAAAATGAAGTCCAGATGGATTCAAGGTTTTACTGTTAAAACAAGATAGATAAATAGGTAGATAGATAAATAAAATCTGGGCAGTGCCTGTGGCTCAGTGGGTGAGGTGCTGGCCCCATACCGAGGGTGGCTGGTTCAAAGCCAACCCCAGCTGAACTGCAACAAAGAGTAGCTGGGCATTGTGGCGGGCATCTGTAGTCCCAGCTACTTGGGAGGCTGAGGCAAGAGAATCACCTAAGCTCAGGAGTTGGAGGTTGCTGTGAGCTGTGTGACCACCATGGCACTCCACTGAGGGCAATAAAGTGAGATTCTGTCTCTACAAAAAAAGAAAAAAAAATTTTTAGACCCAAAAAGCAAAAAACCATACTGGGTATAATGCCTCATGCCTATAATCCTAATATTTTGGGAGGCCGAGATGGGAGAATTGTTTGAGGAGTTGGAGAGTAGTCTGAGCAAGAGTGAGACTCTGTCTTAACAAAAATGAGATGAATTAGCTGGGCATGGCAGCATGTCCCTGTAGTACCAGCTATTTGGGAGGCTGAGGCAGAGAGATTGCTAGAGCTCAGCAGTTTGAGGTTACAATGAGCTATGATGATGCCATAGCACTCTAGCCAGGGTGACAAAGCAATACTGTTTCAAAAAAAAGCAAAAAGCTGGCTCAGCGCCTGTGGCTCAACAGGCTAAGGCACCAGCCACGTACACCTGAGCTGGTGGGTTCGAATCCAACCCGGGCCCACCAAACAACAATGACGGTTGCAACCAAAAAATGGCCAGGCGTTGTGGCGGGTGCCTGTAGTCCCAGCTACTTGGGAGGCGGAGGCAAGAGACTTGCTTGAGCCCAGGAATTGGAGGTTGCTGTGAGCTGTGATGCCATCGCACTCTATCCAGGGTGACAGCTTGAGGCTCTGTCTCAAAAAAAAAAAAAAAAGCAAAAAATTGTAATGAAAAATATATAAATTTTGCTAAATTAAATATTTAAAATTCTGCATGTCAGAAGACATCACAAGCAAAGATAAGAGATAATCAGCGGACTGGGAAAATTATTTGTAACACATATAGAAAGATAGAGGCCTAAATTATACAAAGCAAGCCTCCAAATTACTTTATTAAATCCCCCCAAAACATGAGAATATGTTGAATCATATTAAAAATTAAAAAAATCATAGTATAAAATAAGAAATTATTTTTACTCAGCATATTATGAAAAATGTACAATTTGGAAAATCAAGTTGTTTTTTTTTTTGAGACAGAGCCTCAAGCTGTCACCCTGGGTAGAGTGCTGTGGCATCACAGCTCACAGCAACCTCCAATTCCTGGGCTCAAGCGAGTCTCTTGCCTCTGCCTCCCAAGTAGCTGGGACCACAGGTGCCCACCACAACGCCTGGGCATTTTTTTGGTTGCAGCCGTCATTGTTGTTTGGTGGGTTGGATTCGAACTCGCCAGCTCAGGTGTACATGACTGGTGCCTTAGCCCATTGAGCCACAGGCGCCGAGCCTGGAAAATCAAGTTTTATAATCAAGTGAAGAGTAAGCTAAAAGGGACACTCAAAAGTGGTTGCTTTGGAGAACAATTTAGGGGATTAATGAGGATTAAAAGTGAAAATATGTGTTTCTAGGCTCAGCGCCTGTGGCTCAACAGGCTAAGGCACCAGCCACATACACCTGAGCTGGTGGGTTCGAATCCAGCCTGGGCCCGCCAAACAACAATGACGGCTGCAACCAAAAAATGGCCAGGCGTTGTGGTGGGCTCCTGTGGTGCCAGCTACTTGGAAGGCAGAGGCAGGAGACTCGCTTGAGCCCAAGAACTGGAGGTTGCTGTGAGCTGTGATGCCACATCACTCTATGCAGGATGACAGCTTGAGGCTCTGTCTCAAAAAAAAAAAAAAAAAGAAAATATGTGTTTCTAGTAATTCTACTTCCACAATCTACCAGAGAAATATTAGGTACTATGAAACAGACATGCAGAGGTTATTCATTATCATATTTATCATAGTAGCAAAAATGGCAGCTAATGTATATATTCATGGAGAACAAATTGGATAGATATAAAGTGGTTTGTACAAAAGATGGAGTTAGGCTCGGCGTCTGTGGCTCAGTGGGCTAAGGTGTCAGCCACGTACACCTGAGCTGGTGGGTTTGAATCCAGCCCGGGCCCACCAAACAACAATGACAGCTGCAACCAAAAAATGGCCAGGCGTTGTGGCGGGCGCCTGTAGTCCCAGCTACTTGGGAGGCAGAGGCAGGAGACTCACTTGAGCCCAGAAATTGGAGGTTGCTGTGAGCTGTGATGCCACTGTACTCTACCCAGGGTGACAGCTTGAGGCTCTGTCTCAAAAAAAAAAAGATGGAGTTATATAGGTATCAAAATAAATGAGTAAAAAAAGGCAAATTGTACAGAAGACACATTATACCATTGTGTATACACAGATACAAAAAAAATACATTTATTTATCATTATGCTATTATTTCCTGTGGATATATATAAATGAAACAGGCATAAATAAATGAAAAATGAAGCCAGGCATGGTGGCTTATGCCTGTAATCCCTGCATTGTGAGAGGCTGAGGCGGGAAGATTGCTTGAGCTCAGGAGATTGAGGCTTGTCTGAGCCAGAGTGAGACCCTGACTCATGGAAAAAAATGGAAAAACCCGGCTGGGTTGAGTGCCTGCAATCCCAGCTGCTTCGGAGGCTGAGGGCACTCAGCTCAGGGCATAGGGTAGAACTCTGTCTCTGACAAAAAAAAATTAAATTAGATTAAAATAAACAAATAAAAGAAAAATGAGTCTAAGTAAGTGGAAAAAATTAAATGGTCTAGAAGGATATACACCAAAGAATCCAGGGTGATCAAACAGATCTTTAGCTTTAATATTCTAATAATATTCTATATTATGTACTAAACATTAAGTTTTTTTTTTAGTTACAATACAATATACTCTGTACAAGGGAAAAATATTTTTTTAAAAGACTAAAAGGAAATATACAGGAATGTATAACAATAGTTGAGTCTGAGTGGTGTGTTTATGGGTGATTTTATTTTCTGCTTTTTTCACTTTCATTTTCTGTACTTTACACATTTTCTGGAATGGCCATGTGTTACTTTATAATTAGCCATGAAAAATGGAAAAGAAAAATAAAGGGCATTTTGAAAACCCACTGTCAAATTCAGTCTTTAAAGAACAGCTTGCTTACTCCCCTTCCCCCGAAGGAGGCCCTGACATTTAGAAACAATATAAAACACTCCCAAGCACCATTTAATCCTATTACTTTTCTGGACCTCTTACAAACCAGGGGATGATCCCTTTGACTCTTTAAAATAAATCTCCCAAGGTCATGGGGCTTGTGAGTAACTGAGGGGGATGAAACTCCCAGGCCCCTGCTCCTCCCCCTGTGCCATCTGGCACTTGGGAGTTTGATCAAAGATTTACTGCTTGGGCTGACCAAATGCTCGAATTCATCTTCATTCTAAGGGAATATTACTCCCGTTTAGGATGACTCTGCTAACAGGCCACTACCCACTTTCTGGACCTCAGTTTCCATGCCTGTTAAATGAGGCCGTTGTGTTTTCCCAGCAGGTCTGGAAATTCTAGGTTCCTAAAATACCTGGTGCCCCAGTTCCCTTCCTGGTCATCTCAGGCACTCTGCTTGCTCTCCGATGGTCACTGGGAGGCCTTTCCCGGTTCTGGTTCTGCCACGAATTTACTTGCCAAGTGTCTTCCAGCACATCAGAGCCGTCTGGGGACTGAACATTTCCCAACTCCACGAGGAGAGTTTGGGCCCAGGTCAGAGTTTATCACTTTCTGGGAAGGTGGAGTGGAGTGACAAGCTCACTGCGTGTCCGTTTCGGACACTGGCATTCTGGGCTAGAATTCTTTCGAAACAGGGATCTGTTGTTCCAAACCTGTTTGAAAACCAGTAGCCAGGTGACTTCGCAAACCGTTTTCCTGTCTCTCCAACTAGCGGAGCCACGGAACACCTTAACGAGAATAAAGGAAGAGTAAAGACCACCCGGGAGTTGGGGCTCTGGCCGGCTCCCCGAGTGTGCGCGCGCGCGCACTGAGTTGCTGGGAGCGTTGCAGAAGTAGGTGCCACTAGACGGTATTAAGATCCGAGATGCTCAGATCAACTCAGCCCCCACGCCTCCCTCCACGCAACTCCCCCGCCCCGTCACCTAGGCAACCCGGCGGGGCGCTGGGCGCCGGATTCCTCCCTCCGGCTTCTCCCCTCCCCCTCTCAAACGCGAGTCCGCTTTCCCACCCTCTACCTCTTGTCCACAGCGTCTCCGCGTCTGGACACGCGAGTTCCACCATTGGGACTGCCTTTTGTGTGCTTAGAAACCAGATTTCAAGCGGGGGCCGCCAGCTCGCTAAAATAATACTGTTTTGCATGCTGAATTTGCCTGTCTTCGGGACAGACAAGTTGCAGGCAAAGCGATTGACCTTGCCAGGGCGTCGTGTGCACGCCTTGTGAGGCCTGAGACAGCGGTTCATTGTGCTGGGGTATCAGAGCGACCTACTGTACCCCAGCAAACTACAGAGGGAGTCGGGAGGACAGCGGGTCGCCTGGGGTGGGAACAATCACCCTCCACAGTGATTGTCTGCTCCAGGTGGGAAACCAGGGGCGACGGGTTGGAGGTTTAATTTCCCGCGGAGAGCCAGGGTCTAGGTGGAGTCCAGGCTGGGCTCATGATAATAGTCACATAAGGTCAAATGGAGGGGCAGGGGTCAGAATAGGAAAGGGTGGGTAGGGGCTTTGTAGAGGGAACTGGCTGAAATCTGTGCTTGCACGTTACACTGAAAAGTCAGGGTTCAGTGAGGAGGAGTGAGCTGGAACTCTGAATAGTGAAAAGTGCCAAGCCAGTCCTAGGAGCAGCCTAGAGACGCAGCAGGACCTTGGGTAAGTCCCAGGGACTTGATTTCTTTCACAATTAAATGGTCACAGAGAAGGTATGTGGACGAGAGCAACGGTCAAATGTAAGTAACAAGTGGGCTATGGGTACAAAAATCTACACACAAAAATCAGTTATATTTCTACACTGCCAAAGCAACGAACAATCCGAAAAGAAAATTAGGAAAACAATTCCATGTGTAACAGCATAAAAAAATAATAATAATAAAATAAGAGGTGTATGGGAATTCTATACTTCCTGCACAATTTTTTCTGTAAGCCTGAAACTACTCTCTGTCCCAAAATAAGGTTTATTAATTTAAAAAAAATAGAATATTTAGGAATAAGTTTAACCAAGGAGATGCAAGATGTATGCAATGGAACATTGCTGAAAGAAAATTTAAAAGATTTAAATCAGTGGTTCTCAACCTTACGAATGCCTCCTAAGGGTTTATGGGTTTATGGGTTTAAGAACTTCATATTGGGCGGCGCCTGGGGCTCAAAGGAGTAGGGTGCTGGCCCCATACACCGGAGGTGGCAGGTTCAAACCCGGTCTCTGTCAAAAACTGAAGAAAAAAAAAAGAACTTCATATTAAGATAGCAATATTACACAAAACAATCTACAGATACAAAGCAATCCCTATTAAAATCCCACAGCCCTATTTGCAGAAACAGATAAGATGATCCTAAAATTTATATGGAATTGTAAGGGACTGTGAATAGCCAGTCTTGATAAAGAACTAAATTAAGAGGACTCACCCTTCCTGATTTCAAAACTTACTGCTGGACAGCGCCTGTGGCTCAGCGAGTAGGGTGCCGGCCGCGTATACTGAAGGTGGTGGGTTCAAACCCACCTCGGCTGAACTGCAAAAAAAAAAAAAAAAAAGAAAACTTAGTGCACAGCTGCAATAAGCAAAACAGGTTGGTACTGGCATGTAGATAAGTGAAATAGAATTGAGAGCCCAGAAATGAACCTGTACATGCATGGTCATTTGATTTTTCAAAGGAAAAGATGAGTCTTTGCAGCAAATTATGATGGGAAAACTGGATATCCACACGCAGAAGAATAAAGTTGGAACACTTCCTTGCACTATATGTATGCAAAAACTAATTCAAAATGAATAAAAGACATAAATTTAAGAGCTAAAACCATAAAACTTACATGAACACATGGTCGTAAGTCTCCATGACCTCAGATTTGGCAGTAGTTTTTTTTTTTTTTTTGTAGAAAGATTCTCACGTTATCTCCCTCCATACAGTGCCATGGCGTCACACAGCTCACAGCAACCTCTAACTCCTGGGCTTAGGCGATTCTCTTGCCTCAGCCTCCTGAGAAGCTGGGACTACAGGTGCCCGCCACCACGCCCGGCTATTTTTCTGTATTGTAGTTCGGCCGAGGCTGGGTTTGAACCCTCCACCTTAGGTATATGGGGCCGGCACCCTACTCAATGAGCCATAGGCGCTGCCCTTGGCAGTAGTTTTTTAAGGAATGACACCAAAAGCACAAGCAATGAAAGAGAAAAATAGATAAACTAGACTTCATAAAAATTAAAAACTCTTATGCATCAAGAGATACAACTGTTTTTGTTTTTTTTTTTTTAGAGACAGAGTCTTACCCTGTCACCCTTGGTAGAGTTCTATGGTGTCACAGCTCACAGCAACCTCCAACTCCTGGGCTTAAGAGAGCAGCTGGGACTACAGGAGTCTGACACAATGCCTGGCTATTTTTTGTTATTGTTGCAGTTTGGCCGGGGCTGGGTTCAAACCGGCTACCCTTGGTATATGGGGCCGGTGCCCTAACCACTGAGCCACAGGCGCCTCCCAAAAGATACTATTAAGAGAGTGAAATGAAAACCCAGAGAATGAGAGAAAATATTTGCAAATTATATGTACATAAGGACTTGTATCCAAAATATACTATTAAAAATTCCTACAATTTGGCTTGGCGTCTGTGGCTCAACGGGCTAAGGCACCAGCTATGTACACCTGAGCTGGCGGGTTCGAATCCAGCCAGGCCCCGCCAAACAACAATGACAGCTGCAACCAAGAAATGGCCGGGCGTTGTGGCAGATGCCTGTAGTCCCAGGTACTTGGGAGGCAGAGGCAGGAGACTCGCTTGAGCCCAGGAATTGGAGGTTGCTGTGAGCTGTGATGCCATGGCTCTCTACCCAGGGTGACAGCTTGAGGCTCTGTCTCAAAAAAAAAAAACAAAACATAACTTTGTTTTCTATTAGTTATGCAGTAACATACAAACTTGTATCACTCAACAAATGTTTGACTCTTAAAAGTCAACTTCACTAAGGTATTATTTACATGTAAAATTTACTAAATCCATGTTTCAATGAGTTTCGAAAAATGTGTTCATTCATGTAACTACTGCTACAATGATAATATGGAAAATTTTTATCACTGTAAAAAGTACCCTTGGCTCCTCTGCAGTAAATCTCTTTTCCTTCTTTCAAGCTCCTGGCAGCGGTTTACATGTTTCTGTCACTATAGTTTTGACTTTTCTAAAATTCCATGAAATTTTAATCATAGCATGTGGTCTTGTGAGTCTGTCTTCTTTCTCTTAATATAATACTTTTATGATGGAGTCATTATGTGGTACATTATCAGTAGTTCATTTCTAGGTATTCCTTTCACTTGAACACTTAAATGCCATTATGTGGTTATTAATTGGGGAAAAGGAAGAAGTGGAGTGTAAGGAACTCTTATACACTATTGGTGGACTGCACACTAGTATGACCTCTATGGAAAATCATAAGTTTAGTTATGAGGACTTTGTGCTACTTTGTCAACAATTCCATATTGTTATTTCTTAAGGAAAGGGAAGATTCAAGGAGAAGGAGAGGTATAAAGGAACATCCAGTCATTGAAGCTGATCACATTATTTATCAATTAAGTTTACAATCTCATATAGGTACAGTTTGTGGTGCCTCCAATTACAATAGCAACACCAAAGGTCACTTATCTCAGAAACCTTAATGATATAATAATGAAAATTTTTGAAATATCATGAGAATTGCCAAAATGAGACACAGAGACACAAAATGAGCACATGTTGTTGGAAAAGTGACACCAAGAGACTTATATAACACATGGTTGCCACAGACTGTCAATCTGTAAAAAATGCAATGTTTGTGAAGTCCTTGAGAGTATCAACTGTGTGGTTACATTTCCTGGATTTTTAATTGTTTACCCAATTATTAGGGAATTTTTGGAGAGACACTGTTAGCACCACACTCCAAAATGGTGGTAATAATACTAACATCAGAAAAGTTTCTGGTATGATTTACTAAAATAGTATTTTAAAGATTCAATACAATGTCTTGAAAATAGTGTTTAATCAATGTACATTATATTTCCCATTCATTTCTAGATCACTATTATAATCCTCTCATCAATATCAAAAAGTTGTTAGATTATATAGAATAATTCATGTCTAGGCCATAGCACTTTGATCAGTGTTGAGAGATTGGTGAATGGTGGTAATCATAATCACTGTTTAATAATCCTTATTATAAACTTAATAATCTCCACTTCTTTTTTGGTTTTTCTATTTCAGAATATTACGGGTACAAGAGTTTTATTTACATAGTTTGGTTTTTTTCACAAATTGAGTCAAGGTTATAAGTGTGCTCCTCACCCAGTGTGCACTGTGCCCAATTAGGTGTGAATTTACACAACCCCTGATTCTCCACCCCTCCAGCTTAATTTTCCTTGAGATTTACTTCATATGTACACTTAAGTGTTGATCAATCAAATACAACCTGGTCTTGAATATATGTGTTTGGTTCTCCATTCCTATGATGTTTTTCTTAAAAGAATGGTTTCCAGATCCAATCAGGTTATTATAGAAGATACTAGATAGCCACTTCTCGTTATGGCTAAGTAGCACTCCATAGTATGCATACATCACATTTTATTAATCCATTCATGTATTGGTAAGCACTTGGACTATGTCCACATCTTTGTGATTGTGAATTGTGCTGCTATACAAATTCATGTGCAGGTGTCCTTTTAACAAAATGACCCTTAAAAAATAAATAAGTAAAATGACTCTTTTTCCTTTGGCTATATATACAGAAATGGAATTGCTAGGTCTAATGGTAGATCTGCTTTAAGTTTTTGGAGATATCACCATATGATTTTCCATAGAGGTTTTACTAATTTGCAGTCCCACCAACAGTGTATAAGAGTTCTTTACACTCCACTTCTTAATCAACATTCTTCTTCTGTTGGACTTGCAGAGGTGATCTGTATCTACTTTAACATGGTACTCATCATAAGCTATCACAATCATCTATTTAAATATCCCTGTTAGTCCATGATTTCCTCAAGGAAGGCCAGTCTTTATTCAAGTTAACAGTATATCCCCAGAGCATAGAAACAAATGGACTCTTAGCAAATTCACGTTGAATGAGTGTATAGAATTAATGGCACACACTAAGCTACTCTCATTGTTTTCTTCCAACTGTTTACAACCTCTATTATTTATTTGCTAAATGGATGTCCAGAGTGAAGAGTATATAAGCATGATAATGAGTCAGAAGAGTCTAGCCATTGACCTTGAGGCATGAATTAGCACAAAGTCCCCAGAACTAAATTTAATAGGCTCCCCTAAAAGTCATCAAGAACTCCCAATCCCCCCAGAAAGTACTCAGTTGCAACTAGCAAGGGCATTTTGGCGAAACTTGGACATGGCTCATGAATCTTCTCCAAATACTCATTGAAAATTCTAGGATGAGTTTATAGGAACTCACAACTAGTCATTAAATAATTCCTTCAGTGTTTTAGAATTTGGAGTCACCATCCAGCTCCATGGAAAGTTTTAGAGAAAATTAGATTATAGTTGGGAACATTGGCCAAGTAGATGAAAGGGAAAATCATGTATTTAATAAATACTCAGCTTTGTGGCTTCTAGTTGCAGTACATATTTAATCTTCTATCAAAAATGGAAAAATATTAACTCCTCTGAAGCCTCACTGAAGCCAGCCTCAGATACATGTTCCATATACAAATAAAAACTAAGACCCCAGGACAATGCATGATACTTTTCAGTGCCTCAATAGTAAAATAAATACCACACAAATCCTGAATTTTAATTTTTGCCCAAATTAAGTATATTATTCTCAAGAAAGAATGCTTTACTAGAGTTAGTAAGAGATTTACCATCCAGGAGCTCTGATTTCCAAAATCTAGGTCTTGATATTATCTAGCTGAATTAGATTGCATAGTTTACTTTGCTTTTCTAAATCTCATTTTTTTCTTTCCAATAAAATGGGAACACTGCTTTTCATAGCCTCATGATGAGGGATAACTGAGATATGTTAGTAAGAACACTTATCATTTGCTTAGCACATAGGTGCCCAATAATATTATTTTCCTTTTGGTTTCCTTGGCTATAGGAGGATTTCTAAAAATACAAGTTTGGGTTGAGAAGAATTCAAATGCATAACAACTCATTTCTGTATTAGTTCACAAAAACTTAGAGACAAATTCTACTAAATAATGCAAAATAATGCAAATTCTACTAAATAATGCAAAATAATGCAGATATACCTATCCCTGGCCTGAGTGTCAAATAATCTTTGCAGAGGTATGTGATTGTATAGAGTACTCTATAGTGATTGGCTACAAATTCTGAAATACAAGCTTGATAACTTACAAGGAATCATTGACTTTCCAAAAGGATCCTTTACTTCACATAAAAGAATTCATGTCCACATGACTCACTTTAATAATGAGTTCCCCAGGTACCAATAAAATAAGATTTCTTTTAAAAGTACCATGAAGTGAACTTCAGAAATAAGCCCCTGTGTGTAACAAGATAATACTTTATGAGGTTAGCTGACATAAAGCCTACCATGTTGGTTAAATGTCAAAAAAGAAAAAGAAAGCGTTCCAGATAATGAGCCAAATCCTCCTGACGAAAAGCTCTTAGGTTTCATATTTAGTGCTTTGGAAAGATAGACTCATCCTTTTCACAAGCACTCTTTACACACACACTAGTTACAATGGAGATAAACACAAAGGAAGGGGAAATCATGACTTCCCTGAGCACCAAGTCTAACATATGTGTGGCCTTGTTGAATGAGGTAGGATGAGGCAGGATAGATTATTGTACTATTACTTTGAGTAGTAGCATTTTATGAAACAGGAAATGTTTAGATGTCAAGATCACTGTGTAAATACCTGACACAGGGTTCAAACCCACTCCTATCTGGCTTCAGTACTCACACCCTGTCCTCTAACCACATGGGGTCTCCTTGCATGGGGTCAAACATTGTCATGGAACAATTCAAATACAAGCATTCTACATGTGCAGATGATGGGCATAGTATTCCAATTGTAGAATTAAGGAAAGCTTAATTAAGAAATACAGCATCTGAAATGGGCAGGAAAAGAAGGAGAAAACGTAAAAGCATGTTTAACTTTCCAAGCACACTCCCAGGAGCAAATTTAGGTGAGATCACAAATGCTGAACTTCAACCAGTAAAAATCTAAATTCATTTGCTGGATTTGGGCTCCCAGGGTTATTCTAAGACAATCCCATAAAAATTATCTTTGCTGAAGGAAACATCATTTTAGCAGCAAATTAATCTGTGAAAGGTAAGGAGGAAATGTATCATGTATACAGTGTATTTCTAGTGGCCTTTAATAGCTCTTCAAGATTTTCCTTTCTCCAGAAATTGCTATCTTCCTATTCAGATGAGCTGGCAATAGCATCAAATCCTCACCAAAGGAAAGGGACTGGCCAGATCTCATTAGGCTGCAATTTCAATTAAATATCATACAGGAAAAGAGAGAGTTGACAGGAAGTAGGTTACTGAAACTGAAAAACATTCGACATCAGGCAAGCAACTCAGCCTTCATGCTCTGTCTTATACCTCACCAGAGAAAGAAAAAACTCATTGACAAAGTGGAGTCATGCTGCTGTCAGAGATGCCCAGGATAAAAAAGCATCCAAGTTAGTTCATGAGAGTGCTGACCTTCTCCCAGCTTAAGTCACCACACTGGACCCCAAGGCATCAGAGGATCAAGCTTTAGCTTCTTAGCATACAGGAAAAATAGTCCAATGTAAGATAATTTCTTTCCTTCCATGTTTTAAAATTATATTTTAACATTGATTTGTTCTAACATAAAAGTAAAGAAAGATTAATAATCATTAATAAGATGACTATAAAATGAGGAAACTGATTATACAAAAGATGGAAGAGAATAAAGAAGATGCCAAAGCATTCAGGGCGGGGGGTTGTTATTAGATGCAGTATAAGAAGGAAGGAAAATGAAATGTAGAAAAGATAAAAAGTGTTACTTAAACCCCATAAATCCAAGGTTTTTCCTTAATTCCTCTGGAAATTTCACAATTAACCATTGCTAAGATGAATAGACTAAGTGAAAAATCCCACCACTTCCCTGAAAACACAATTGGTACCAATCAAATATGTATCAAAACAGCCTTGATTTGTTTCACAATGGCAGAAGTGATATAATGTATAAGGTTTTATATACAAACTCTACTTAGTATAGTAAAGATTAAATATACATTTTAGCTCCAGCATGTATGACAAAAATAGTAGGTGGAATAATCTAGTAAACTATAATAGTAGTCTAATAGACTATAGATTGAAATTGGAATGATCAGAATAAATAGTAACACCAAAACCTCCTCCCCCCAAAGAGTACAAGAATAGAAAGTTACAGATTGCAAAAATCTTAATTTTAATTATCTTAAGTAAAATCCAACCATATTAAACCCATCCTTGCACTAAAACTAACTAACAAATATCATAGTCAGCTAGAATTTATCCCAGAAAGACAGGTATAGTTCACAAAGAAAAATAAAATCTACAAAGGAATTCTAATTCAACATATGATCAGTTGAAATTAAAAACAAAAGAAATGGATGTTTTAATAGATACGTAGAAGTAGGCAGTAAAATTCAGATTTATCCTTGATAAAAATTTTAGCAATTTATCTATAACAGGAAACTTCCTTTAATAATAAGCTTCTAGTCTGTAGCCATACCACCCTGAAGGCACCTAATCTCATCTAATAATAAGCTTCTAGTAAAAACCCACTGTAAATATAATATTTAATGATGACGCTTCAAAAGCATATCTATTAAAGTCAAGAAAAAATAATAGCAGAGTCTGCATCATCTCCATTACTAGTCAACTGAATGGCCTAACTATGCAGGATAAGAAAAAGAAATGACAAATAAGAATTTTAAATTGTCATTGTATATTTAGAAACTATTAGATTATCATCGTAGTAAAACCAAGAAAATCTGCAAAGGAACTAATAATCAGGTGAGTATGAGATCTCAGAAATGTTGAAAACTATATTAAAAATGTATAGATAATAGTAAAAATGAATATATCACCATAATAGGAAAAAATAATGCATTTATAAATAAATTTGAAAATACGTATGTGCAGAACTTTATGTAGAATACTATAAAATGTTAAATAAATGGAAGATAAAAGAAGATATGTGAAGAGTTGTGCCTATGGATGGAAATATTTGCAATCACAAAGCTATCAGTTTGACCCAAATTATAAATACATTTAATTAATGATGTTTCAATTAAAAATTCAACAAGATTTCTCTGTCTTAACCCTACACACTTGTTCTAAAATCCATCAAAATGTGCAAACAAAAAAGATTGGTATAGCTATTTCAGGGGGATGAGAAAAAATTAGGAAGCAGTACATGACTACTGATTCATTAAGACATATCTTGCAGCTATAAAATGAAAAGATAGTGACATTGCAGCAGGGAAAGAAAGTCAGGTTAGCAGATTACAATTTGAAGGCCTTAAATAAACACAAATACATGTGAGAACCTGGGACATGATAAAGGTGGTATTATAAATCAGTGAGAACAAAAAAAAAGAGCACTAAATAGTATGGTTTTCCAGGTGGAACTCACTTTATACACACAAATGATCAAGTGAAATTGAAAATGGGATTTTTTTTTAATTAGAAGAGAATGTAGGGTAATGCTATTTAACTAGAAGATACAGACAGTATAGACAAATGTAATTTCATCAACATTAAGATGTTCTTTATTATAAACACATCATGAAACATAACTAAAGAAGTAATCACAGGCTTAGGAAATGTGTTTGTAACATATAAAACAAACACAGATTAGAACCATGAATAGGTAGAGAAATTACTTACCCGCTTGAATAAAACCAACAGTGTAACTTAAATGACAAATCATGGGACCAGGGAATGCAGAAGAGCCAATACACATATGAATAGATTATTATCCTCACTAGTGGTAAAGGAAATGCAAATTAAAACAATGAAATGACATTTCACACCAAATAGTTTGACAGGTAAAGAGTGCATCAATGCCAACTGTTGGTAAAGAAATGAGAAAACTGAACTCTCAAACCCTACTGGTAGAAGTTGTAAGATGGCACGGTGACTTTGGAGAGCAATTTGACTGTAGCCAGGGAAATTTAAAATGTATGTACCCAATGACTTAGAACTCTCCTTCAGAGAAATGCCTTCACATATCCGTCAGGGGACCCAGAATGCTCATTACAGCATTGTTTGCTTGCAATGGAGAAAAACTGGAAACAATATATATTATGTAATTCAACAGATAAAAATGAATGAATTAGACCTACAAGTAAAGACATGAAAGGATCTCAAAAACGCAATATTGGGTCAAAGAGAAAAGGAAAGAAAGTTTTCTTGCTTGTTTCTTGTGTTTTGTTTTGTTTTTTGAGACAGCATCTGTATTGCCCAGGCTAGAGGGAAATGTTGTTTCATTGTTGTTTTAATTTGCATTTCCTTTTTAAAATTTTTTTTATTAAATCATAGTTGTGGACATTAATGCACTCATGGGGTACAGTGTGCTGGTTTCATGTTCAATCAGAAATATTTCATCAAACTGGTTAACATAGCATTCATGGCATTTTCTCAGTTATTATATGAAGGTATTTATATTCTGCATTTAGTAAGGTTCGCCTGTACCCTGGTTAACATACCATTCGTGGCATTTCCTTAGTTACTTTGTCAGCTTAGCTCACAGCAACCTCAAGCTTCTGGGTTCAAGCAATCCTCCTGCCTCAGCCTCTTGAGTAGCTGGGACTACAGGCACCCACCATGATGCCTAGCTGTTTTTGTTTTTGTTTTTGTTTTTCTTTCAACTTTTAGTAAAGAAGGGGTCTCAGTCTTTCTCTGGCAGGTCTCAAACTCCTGAGCTCAAGGGATCTTCCTGCCTCACTATTCCCAGGTGCTAAGATTACAGGCATGCGCCACCATGTCCAGCCAAGTTTTTTTTTTTAAATAATTTTATTGAATCATAATTGTGTACATTGGTGCAATCATAGGGCACAATGTGCTTCATATACAATCAGAAATATTTTGATCGTACTGTTACAGATAGCCTTCATGGCATTTTCTTGATTAACTAATAAGAAGGAACACTA
>CAUYON010027529.1:0-16719 GCA_963573935.1 Arctocebus calabarensis
AAATACGGATCAAAAATGTTTTCACATAGTAAATGAGAAAATCTCATGAATGTTATGTCAATCAGGTTGATAAAATATCTCAGATTGCATGTGAAGCCCGCACACTGTACCCCATGATTGAACTAATGTACACAGCTATGACTCAATAAAAATAAACAAACAAACAGACAAACAAAAGATACCATAGCCCAGGCAGCAACACACCCGGACTCCACCCGGACTCCCCCTCAGCAAAAGGCATCTGTCGCTTCCCCCTCCAGCACTCAGGGACTTATCAGTCCCGCTGACCCCTCACCAGGGAGGCCCTGGTTGGGGCACTGCTATTGCAGAAGGGCTCATTCAGGAGACTCTCAGGGCACTTGCTCTCCACACCCTGGCTTGGAGTAGGTGCTCACCCACCATGCAAACAGTCAGGCCAGGATGACAGGAATCCTTCCCAGAGGGAGGTCTCCAAAGAGGAGTATGGGTAATACAACCATTCTGAGCCTCCTCCAAAGAGAAAAACATTTTTGTCAAGCAACTTCAGTAGTGAAGAGTATATTATAGGTTCTAAGATATATAAACATAAGAAGGCCAGAGATTGGCCCTGCATCGAGACTATAGGGCAAATCCGTTTAGAGGGTTAATCCCAATTCTGATCATTTCCTAAAAGGCACAACCAAATTGTATATGTTCAACGAATGTTTTGTTTTCTTAAAATATACTAAGTTGTTTGCAAAATACTTATCTATAAATTATGTTTTAAAGCCTTTTAGTTATTATTTATAAATTCATATGCAAGGCTCACATGCAAAAATATGATTGGTTACCAATTTGAAGAAAGTACATTTAGAATTTCTTGTAGATTTAGGCAATAGTGCTGAATTTTCCATGTTTCTAGTTTAGAAAAATGGTGCATTTGTTTTTAAATATTTATTTCAATGCAACCTCAGGAGAGGGCAGTTTGGCTCAGCACTTCTTAATAAATTTGCATACGTGGGCAAAATTTTATCTACAAGGATATCCATTGCGTTATGATTTGTAGTAGCAAAAGTCTGAAAATTACCCAAATTCTTATAAATAAGGGACAAATTAAATAAATTACAGTACAATTTTAAACAAAATATTCCACAACTATTAAAAAGCAGGAGGTAGATTAAATGCCCCAAATATATTATTGAATAGAAAAGCAAAGTATGCACATACAGATGCTATATATTTATTTATGAGAAAAAAATGAGACCTACAAAGAAAGGACCTATCTACCTTCAATCTGTAGGTTATTTTACTGTTTTATTTTTAGTGCTATTGTATATTGCTTAAAAATAGAAAAAAACCTCATTTGCATATTAAACAACAAAAAATATATATATATATAAAATGCTTTCCACTGAGTTTAGAAGAAATAGAGTAGAAATCTGAATATTCAGTATCTCTTACACTGAGGAAAGTGAATTTGCCAATACCTAATGAATTTACTCCATTTCTGCTATTTTACTTACTTTGTTCATGTAACTTGTAATAGGAAGAACTTAGAAATAGAAAATCCCTAAAATTATAAGGAGTGAAAGTATTTTCAATGTAAGAAAGTGCTTAGTATCAAAGTGAATGTTTCCCTAAATAGACATGGACTTTCCTCAGCATTGGGCTCTTGCTCGGTATTTAGTACATGATACATGAATTACGTAATTGTATAACTAATGTAAGGGTTCTATGCAATTCCAGCTATTATGAGAGAGTAAAGGTAGCATGAAAATGACTTAGACGTTGGCCTAACACTAATTTACATGACCCTAATCTTTTCTCTTGTGCTTTACATTTACTTGTGTCTTCTTTGGTGATTACTTAAAGAACTAAGACAGAGCATCAAAGGTAAACTCACATTTCCAATCAGGATAGAGTTGTAAATTTATAATTTTAGTTATTGAAAATGTTCCAAAAATATAACCATGATAGATTAAAAAAAAGAGAGAAATTTTAAAAATTCAAATGTATGTTTGAAAAAAATAACATAGACATTTTTGTGGACTAGAAATGGAATAGCTGAGCTGAAGTTGAGAGGCATTGGCTGGGAATCTTTGGGACTTAGTGTCTGGAAGCCAGCAAAGGACCCTGAGGATTCTGATGCCTTTGTAGGTAATAGGAACTAAAATTGCCTGATGCTAAGTCTGAAAAAATAAGACTGGAGCCTTAAATCAGAGGCTGGAGTAGGCTAGGTTTCAGCATGAGACTGAAATAAAACTGTTGACTATTGTTGGTTTGGGCTACAGCATCTATAAGGCTATGTATATAAAGAAAAGGAAGGAGAAACAGAACCTCTGCCAGGAGTTAGGTAAAATTGTTTACCAACTTGGGGACTGGAAAGGTAATGTTTTCAATATTGTTCCATAATAAATGGCCTGAACAAATGGCCCTGAATCTAAAATCAGGGATCCAAAGTGAGGTGAATGATATGTTGACCAGTTTGATGTGAACATTCTAGATTGTATATAGAGTCAGCACATTGTACCCCATAAATGCAATAATGTACACAGTTATGATATAATACAAAGAAATTAAAAAGAATAAAATCAGGGACTTGGAAGTGACCATGAAACTGGTAGACAGGATGGATGGGTTCCAAAATGACAAGAAGAAGAAACAAATAAAAAAAAAAAAACACTGCTCCCCCTCACAATGAGTCTTCCAACCAAAATTCCAAACATAAGAGTAATACAAATGTCGACAAAATCAGCAATTGGGAGATAAGTTTAATGAAAGACAAAAGCAATTTATCAATATTAAAATTAGCTTAAAATTAGCATGTTGAGAATGCTGAAAGTGCTAAAGAAAGGAAGAACATCTCTTCCCCTAAATACTAACAAAACAGTCAAGCAAAGAATTAGTAAGTTAAAAGGCAGTCCTATGGAATGGATCGAGAAGACAGTACAGAGAGAAAAATGTTCTAAAAATGGAAAAGAGCAGTTGAGAGACATGAAGAATAAACTAGGAGGATGCAATAATATTCAACAGAAACAGGAACCCTAAGGATGGAGAAGAGACAGAGTAAGAAAGAAGTCATATTCAGATGGGCTTGGGTACATTCAGGGTGGTATGGCCATGGACGAGAAGCAAGATTCAAAGGAAGGACAGCAAAAACCCAACCCAACCAAACCAAACCAACAAACAAAAAAACTTATCCAGAATTAGAGAAATACATAATTTATTTTTAAAATTTAAAATGCACACACAGCACTGAGTAGAAAAAATCAACACAAGTACATTGAATTATACTAGAAATTGAATTGATATTTTATACATCGAGCATAAGAAAAAAAATAAGCTACCTGATAGAGAAGATAGACGAGAATTAGAATGAAATCAGTCTTCTGCCAACAACGGTAGGTGTTAAAAATAGAATAATATTTTCAAGACTGATAAAGAAAACTGCCAACGTTTATTCTATAATCAGCCAATCTACTATTCAGGAGCTAGATAAAAAGCCCAAAATGCTTTGTAATTTATAACCATTGCTGATAAGCCACTAATTGATATTTGACAAAGAAAAAGGAACACAGAGGCATGAGACACAAAGAATAAAGGCATTGTGAAAATTAGTAAAATATGTTGGCATAACAGATTATATTTTTTAAGAAGAGTCACACCAACATTTCCAGTTCATGCTTTTGTAGGACCTTGTCACCTGCCCAAGAGAAATAGTGTATTTTCCTTACCCTTGAACTTTGGGAGACTGTGGCTGCTTAGTGAGTAGGATACCGAGACGGTGGTACTGTGTGATTTTCAAGGTTAAGGGAATAGCTTCTGTTAGGCTGTGTCTTATTTGGACAGTTGGCCCTGGGAACTTAGCCACTATTCTCTAAGGAAGCAAAAAGTAGCCCACAGAGAAAAACGGCATGTAAAGTAAAACAGGAGAGAAACTGAGACCCCAAGCTTATGGCGCAATTCCAGCAGAAGCCTTACACCAGATGGAACAGAGACAAACTGTCCCTAATTTGCTCTGCTTGAATTCCTGACCTACAGAGTCCATGAGCAAAATACTCATTTTTTTATGCTACTAAGTTTTGGAGCAATTTGTTACAGAGCTGTATTTATCAGATCAGTTAATATATTCAGCTATTCACTGTTAAAAAGATTCTGGTAATTAACAACAATAATAGAATTGAAAGAAGAATAAAGAATAAAAGAAGGAAAATGGAGGGGGCTGTAAGTAGAACTTTATTATCTGAGTTTCTTGCTTGATTTGGGAAAAGAGTAAAGATGTTCAATAAATTTGGACTTTGATAACTCTTTATAATGAAGTTAGTATGTTAAGCTTTTGAAAACAACTATTAAAAAGAATAGAAATTTTAATCAATGAAGTCCAATCTAGCAATGAGGCAAAGGGGAATGGGGGAATAATGAAAACTTTGTAAATGTATACGATCAAAGCAAAAAAATCAATTGACTGCCTCACATTTATTTTCAATTTTCAGAATTCTAATTGATTTAGGCTCCATTAAATTAAAAATGCCATGACTGACAGGATTAACACTCACATGTCTTAGCTTTTTAGATGGTATTAATATAAATTCAGAAAGCTTTGGTCTTCTCAGTTACATGATTATTAACCTTTATACATTTTTTTTTAATATTTTTTATTTCTTTTTTTTTTTTTGCAGTTTTTGGCCGGGGCTGGGTTTGAACCTGCCACCTCCAGCACATGGGGCTGGCGCCCTACTCACTGAGCCATAGGCACCGCCCCAACCTTTATACTTTTAAAAGACATTACATATAGACAGATAATATACTAAATACTAAATACTATTTAGTATACTAAATAATATACTATTATTTAACCTTTATACTTTTAAAAGACATTACATGTAGACAGAGTCAAAGATAGAGAAAACTTTTTTATTAGACCATGTGTCATGATATTTTATTAAGAAAATAGAATGATGGCAGTGATCTTTAAATTCATTTTCTAAGTCCCTCTAGAAGAACATAGTAAGCAATTATTCTAAATAGTTAATTTTATATCACACTTAATAAGATAAAGGAACCTTCCCCCAGCGAGGCATGTTTTTTTTGTTAGCCCATCTTTTCTTTTAGACAGTCATCACTTGTGATAGACAGCATTTAGTTCAATTTGTCAACATGTTTTATAATCATTGATCATGGTTCTCTGCCTCTGGGGCCCTCCCTCTGTGCTTCCAGCAGATGCAATAATGAATGCCTTGCTGCACGCTCCAGAGGGGGAAAAGAGAAGCAGAAGCCAGAGCTCTGTGATTTTAAGCTGGGCGCTTCCTCTTACTCTTCTCATGTCTAGGCCAGCGGGACCCTCAAAGATGGCTCCCTGAGCCAAGTGAAGAAGAGGGTGCTAGGGAGAAGCCATGAAGACTTTATTTTTTTGTTGTTGTTTTTACTTTTTGCAAGATAAGAGAACTTTCTCTTTCCCTTCAAAGAGAACAATATCACTTCTGAAGATTCTCTTAGTATTAAATCTTAGCATCTTATTTGTCTTAGATCACATACTGCTTTGTACTGAAAAGTTAACTTTAGCTATATGTGTTTTATCTCTTTAATCAAACTGTGTACCCTTTGTGAGGTTGTACCTTTTCTAATCTTAGTTTTTCTGGCATTTAATGTGCTATCGGCACATAGTAAACACAATCATGTTTGCTGAATAAATACATGCTACAGAAGAGAAAGGAATTTTCTCATAATTTCCTCTATAATAAATTTGCTTTATGAGGTTAAGAAGTCCACCCAAGGGACTCGGTGACTGAAGCAGACAGAGCAAGAAACCGAAGACCTTTCCCTTCCTCCCCTTCTCCCCCCACTCCCAGATCTAGCACTTTCTATGGCACCACCCTCCCATGCACGGAAGCCTTCAGATTCCTTCCTGGGAAGCCTACATTGTGCCCACTAGACTTGCATGAGGCCATGTCTATGAAATACCACAACAATGATCCAGTGGCTTTAATGTTTGCCGACAACTGCGAGGGGAGAAAGGAGTTTGATTATACAACCACACTGTGAACAAAATCCTTAGGTTGGCTCCTCTGCACTGTGATTATTTTATTTATTATTATCATTTTTTAAGATGGAGTCTCACTCTGTTACCCTAGGTAGAGTGCTATGGCGTCATAGCTCACAGCAACCTCAAATCCTTGGGCTTAAGCTATCCCCTTGCCTCAGTCTCCCAAGTAGCTGGGACCACAGGCACCTACCATGATGCCTGGCTAGTTCTTCTATTTTTAGTAGAGATGGGGTCTCACTCTTACTCAGTCTTGTCTTGAACTCCTGGGTTCAAACAATCCACCCTCCTTGGCCTTCCAGATTGCTAGGATTATAGGTGTGAGTAAGAAAACATCTTATCACTTTCTACAGAGCTCTTGTTCCTTCAAATAGTCCCAAATATTAACCCTGAGAGAAGACTTCCTATGTGCCACCATAATGCATATTTGTTGAATTCTTTAGTATTGTGTGCCACACTATTTTGGTCCCTATGCCAATAATTGAATAATCTTGGGTGTATTTCTCCCTGAAGCCCACATAGACAAGAGGTAATCATTTTCCTCCTCTTCAGTATTATTTCTTTTCTATTTGATAAACTTTTCCAGTATTCACCAAGGATCTTTGGTGAATACTAAAAATTAGTTAGCAACTAAGTTATAAGTTATGAATATTCCATATTCTTCTGTTATTTTCTCTGAGTCTCATAGACGTCTTCCCCCCATTAGAGAGGATGCAAAGGTTCATTAATCAGGATATATTTTCTTCCTCCCTTTAATTCTTTTTTTTTTTTTTTTTTTTGATACGGCCTCAAACTGTCACCCTGGATAGAGTGCTGTGGCAGCACAGCTCACAGCAACCTCCAATTCCTGGGCTCAAGCAAGTCTCCTGCCTCCGCTTCCTAAGTAGCTGGGACTACAGGCGCCCGCCACAACGCCCGGCCATTTTTTGGTTGCAGCCGTCATTGTTTTTTGGCGGGCAGGCTGGATTCGAACCCGCCAGCTCAGGTGTACATGGCTGGCGCCTCAGCCCGCTGAGCCACAGGTGCTGAGCCCTCCCTTTAATTCTTATCTCTTAAAGGTCTTGCGAAGTTTTTTTCACTTTACATTTTTTGCCTAGCAGACTAGAAAGATAGCAGAAAAGTGGTGGCAAGAACAGCTGAACGGAATTGTTGATTATGATTGACAGCGAACTGCAGGATGTGTGCAGGAAACAGAGACTTCTGTGCGGTGGGAAGCAGGTGACCAGCCGCCGCAAGTCGGTCAGAGCAGTTCCATTTGTTCTTTAAGATTCTGATGGAGGCTGTTTTTTCTTATTTTTTTTTCCTATACCCCTCCCCACTTTCCTCTTACCATTTTAAGGGATAAGAGCCAGAGGAATTCCAGTCAACAGCCCTATGGATCATCTTTTAGTTCTTTCCCTCAATTTTTAAAAACATAGTCTCCAAATAGTTTTGATCACAGATTAAACCAGTACAATATACACTTCTTTAAAAAATATTTTCCTATACTGCTTATTTTGATACTTTATACTAATATATTATGTACCTTACTAAACATAAAGATATAAATTAAAAGAGATATAACATAGATGTAAATAGCATTTTTCTTAATATTTCCCTCTATATTCTAATGTATTGCCTTGTGTACGCCCAGGGCGCTTGTACCTTATTTTGGAGGTTTACAAGTCGACCATAGAAAAGGACAGTTTAATCTGAGAAGCTGCATACTCATTCTGACATCCCTTGAGTTTGATAACCAGGCAGCTTCCTGTTTCTGGATACTACTGAGAAGACCATGCAAAAAAGTGCCCCGAGGTGAGTATCCACCTCAGTACTGTAGAGATGCAATTCTAGTCCCCGCCCTACGGTTAACTGGATCTGTGCTTCTAAGAATGTCTAGATTTGTCACTGGTACAAGTAATTACTTCCCTGTCTATTTCAGCTAATTACTATAAATATCAAAGAAGGCAATGGATCTGCTACAGTTAGGAATAACATGGAATTCAACATACAGTTATATTCTTCTATTTTTAAAGAGAGTAGAAGAAAGTGTTATTCAGACCCCCGTTTATCATATGAGCAAAACTAATTCAACACAGGCACCCCTCTTGCACCCCCTACCTCATAAATCATTATTAGTGAAAATCCAAGCCTTTTAGTTTTAGTGAATACTTTTTCAACTCTTCCATTCAAGGTTTTAGGAACATAAAAGGTAAAAGGAAGATAAAAATGTCGGAGTTAAAGGTAACTAAAAGAACATCTCAAGTAATGTTCTTATTTTCCAGATCAAGTTATTGAAGCTCAGGGAGGCTAAGTGATTCACCCATATCACACAGCTGGAGAAGGAGCCACCGTTCAAACCTACTTCAGAATCCAATTTTTCCCCACAATGCTGCCAAGTCCCTTTCCTGCTTTCAGTGCTGACTCGCACCGTCATAGTGTTGTAATAAACCATTTAACATAGGTGGGGTACCTCTTCAGCTATGTATTGCTCTCGGGAGCAAATCACGCCCTTATAAAATTCACTCACGTCTGTATTCGCCATTGCAAGAGATTTTCTTCCTTCCTGTCCATATCTTTAAGAGGTACAAGTCAATTTCATCCTCCAAACTGTTTCCAATTCTGTCTTACTTTTATTTGACTCCTCCTGTGATTGCCTTTTTAGCTACCAGTGGCATTTTCTTGTCAGGAAAGGACTGTGAAGTAAGCGACCAGAGGTGACCACTGAGGTTGTCATGGAAGGCGTCTGCCCATTCGAGAGCAGTGAGAGCTGCTGTGTGAGTCACACAAGGTAAAATTACCTCTCAGAGAAAGTAAAAATAAGAAGGCAAAAATAGCTCTCTTACAGAAGTCTGACACCAGAAGTGGGTGTGAATAGTTTGGAGAAGAGAATTTGGAAATGGGTGTCAGTGAAGGTGTGGGCAGAGGCTGGTTTAATGGGTGCTGTCTCTTGCTTCTAGGCTTTGTGTCGAGTCTCTAACCAGGAGGGCCTCCCTTTTTCTTCTTTTCTCCTTTTTTTCCTTTGGTGCCAACCATTCCCCACTTTGCAACCTACACAGTTAAAACAGCCTACGATTTAGGGTGGTGTCTATGGCTCGAAGGAGTAGGGCAATGGCCCCATATACTGGAGGTGGTGGGTTCAAAGCTGGCCCTGGCCAAAAACTGCAAAAAGAAAGAAAAATAGTCTCCAATTGAACATGAAATCATGCTCACGTTATATTTCCAATGGTTGCCTTTTCCCCCCATCTAGATCACTTTTAGACACTTAATGGTAAAATATTCTCGATGAGTAAGATATATTAAATCCCAGGAACCATGATTCTAATGGGGTAAAAATAAATTGTAGAACACATTTAATAAAATGTTGGAAAATGAAGCCTTGGCCAAGGTCTTTGCTGAATGATGAACAGCCAAGGGGTTCAAGGCAAAGGGCTGGCAAGATTTTTTTGTGATTTACATTCAGTTTTGTCTTTGTTTCCATAAAATATCCACTTGGGGTGTAAGAAGATCAGACTGCAAACCACTGGATCACCAGTGTGTCTTTGAGGAACAAAGAAAAATTTATATATACTTTGTTATTAATTTATCTTTCAGCAATATCTGATCATTGAAGTATTCATGTCACCAAGTTTGCACATGAGAAAAAAGTCAGCATTTTCTAGTCTCCACCTGCCGATGGCGTGTTACACAATGTATCTGACATGGAAGCACTGAGCAAGGCCTCCAGCACAGAGTAGGTGTTCCATAAATGATTACTACGTTAAACTGCTTTTAAGAATCAGGATCACTGAAGTCAAAAAGCTGAAATGCTTTTCTTTGTCTAAATTTTAAGGTGAAACACAATGTGAGATAAAGTTAAAGGAAAAAAACAAATTAGGAAACAATGAGTTTGAGAAGGAGATACAAAGTCCGACAATTAAGTTGGGGAACTCATCCTGGGAAAGGTGCTACATACCCCATCGCTGAAGGTCACCTTTGTACTCCCCTTGGTGACTACAGAGATACTCAGCAATTAAAGCAGCACTTTTTCTAGGATGAGTTCATAGACTTCATTGTTAGACCTCACAGAAGAGCAGACAGCAAACCTTGAGAGTTTATCCTAAACATTGCATGAAGTGGAAGAAAAAAAAAGGCCAGGGTTTCCTGGAATGTGATGTAAGACTCAGAAGACAAGAGATCTGCTAAGTAAATAGTCACTAAAAGGAAATGAACCGGGGGCATAAAAGATGTAGGAGGCAGAGAGTGTGTCGGGGGTGAACACAGCTAGGAAGGAGCCTGGATTTGTCTATTTCGTCCCCTCTGCCCTCCTGCTCATTCTAGACAGGTTGCCCACCCTGGGTGCAGGTCCAGGCTGAACTCTTGCCAGGCTCACACCTCCTTGCCAGGAGGAGAAGAAGGGGGTGATGAGTTCCTGCTTCTCCACCTCTCCTTCCTCCCCTGCAGGAAGTTTGAAATATTCGATGGCTAAGAAATAGTCTTTCTCCTTCATATGAAAGCTATAAATTAGCTTCATATTAGGGCTGAGTACATTGGATACTTTTTCTTCCGTTCTTGAGACAATTATAAAAAAAAAAAAAAAAAAAGAAATAGTCTTTCTCACTGCTCAAACCACCCTGCATACAATGTTTTCCCAACACTTCTGTTGTTGGCCTTTATTTGGGAAGTTTTTGCCTTGAAGCCACATGTGTCCTGGTTGCGTATGTTGTGGGGACAGTAAGCTTCAAATTTTTTTAGCATGATTATAAAAAATTTAAGACTCTAAATCCATGTGGCCGACGTTGTATATTGATTTGATGGTGCTGGTGGAAAGGGCAGTTTTGACGAGGACTATTGTAATTTATCTACCTGTCTAATCACACTTCTGGCAGTAAACCTTAGTATTTCTCTGTCACGTGAACTTTCTGTTTTCAAAAAGAATGACCTAAATCTTCAAAGGGAAATCAAGGTTGGGAAGAATAGCCAAAAGAGACAAAGGACCCTAGGCACTGGGCTTTTCTCCTTAAACAGGGAAAACTTACCATCTCAAAACTTGTAAGTTCTAATTCTCAAGTGGAATATGTATTCAGTTACTGGCGGACTCACAGAGAGATTTAAAGAAGTGGAAGTTACAGCAAGATGAAAAAGGAAATGGTATTCTGATTAATTTTGCATGACAGTTTATGGGGGAAACTAGAAATGGGAGATGTAGGCTCTAAGAATAAATTTCGTTGGTATAGTAAATGGAATTTGGGGCTTATGGGAAGCACATTCTAATGAATGTTACAGGAGATCAAGGGAGGAGGGTGGGAAAGTAGGCAAGAGGGAAAGATTTCCAAATTGGAATTTTTTTCTTTTATCTTTTTCTTTTCTTTTATATTTATTTATTTATTTTTTGAGACAGAGCCTCACTTTGTCACCCTCAGTATCACAGCTCACAGCAATCTCAAACTCTTGGTCTCAAGCAACACTTTTGCCTCTACCTCCCAAGTAGCTGGTACTACAGGCATCCACCACAATGCTCAGCTATTTTTAAGAGATGAGGTCTCGTTCTGTCTTAGGCTGATCTTGAACTTGGGCAGTCCACACTCCTCGGCCTCCCATATTCCTGGGATTGCTGTTTTTTTTTCTTTTTTAGAAGACTTATTTTAGCTTTCAGGATGAACTGCTTCTGCACCTTAGAAATCCTATCCTTGAAATCTCTAATGCCATCCCTGCCGATGACGACTCATGTAGTATCCATGCATTCTAGGTGCATATCTAGGTGCTGTGTGCTCCAGTGGTCTTACATGACAATCACACTTGAAGTCCACTCAATTCTGTACCGCCTAATCAATGATAGCTACATTTTCCACCTCATCACAATGCAGAAACCTGAGCTAACTTCAGTTGATCCTTCTTCCTTTCTTCACCACACAATCAATCAACTAATGACTAAGTCGCAATCCTTCCATTATATCCTTTCTCTATCTTGGACCCAGTAGCCTTATGACTTCATCTCCACGTCTTCAGTATTATTCCCTTGGAACCCATACTTTAAAAAAATTTTTTAAATTATCTGCCTAAGATTTATGTCTGACCATATCATTTTCTATTTAAATACATTCAAAGGTTATGCATCACCTATAGAATTTAGGTTCCTTTGCAGGGGTTCTGAGACCCTTAGCACCTGGAACCACTCACTAACCCGCTTAGCTTCATTTCTTACTAATTCTTGACTGGCACTTAAATAATATCAACTGTTTATGATTCCCTATGAACCTTTTGCTATTTATGACCTTTTTTTGCTTGTGCTTGTCCTTCTGTCTGCAACTTATTTTAATATTGTTTAGCTGTCAAGACCTATTTTTTAAATAATTTTATTGAATCATAATTGTGTACATTGGTGCAATCATAGGGCACGATGTGCTTCATATACATTCAAAAATATTTTGATCGTACTGTTACAGATAGCCTTCATGGCATTTTCTGTCAAGACCTATTTTAACAATAGCCTCTCCCAGAGGAACCTCCAAGCTTAGCTTGAACCTCCAAGCTAAGCTGTAGTCATTCTATTCTATATTTCCATTGCACCAGGGAAGATTTCTAGTTAAATAATTTCTAGTTAAATTATATTAAAATTATTATTATTTTAATTTCAGAATATTAGGGAGTACACACATTTTGTTTACACACTTAGTTTTTTATATAGATTGAATCAAAGTCATATGTGTCCTTAACCCATAGTGTGCTCTGTACCCAATGTATTGAGATTATTGAAATTGACTGTTCAGTGTCTGTCTCTTCTACTAAACCCTAAGACTTAACCCAGGAAGCCGAACGTATTCATCTTTGTAGTCCCACTGATGATATCAGCCGCCTTGGGTGAATGTTTGTTGGAATGAATTGAACAAGGAGAAGAGTCTATAGGGATTGTGGTTGGGCCTCTATACCTATTAAGGCAGAGCTTAGACTCTTGGTTGTCTTACTGTAGTCCAGGGGAATTGCAAGAAAGCAATAACAGAGTGGCAGAATGAGATTGAGAGAAGAAAGTAGCCACAATCTGTAGGCATCAGAAAACTCATGAAGGAGGAACTTACAGTGAACATGTGGGGAGCCCACACTGGCAGCCTGAAATCTGGACCCTTCACGCTTCCATTCCTGTCTTTCAGAAGCAAGTGACCTTGTTAGGAGATTGCCCACCAACAGACCTTTAATTCTACCCTTAAAACTTGTCTTATTACATTTTGCTTTGATTTTTGCCATTATTAATTTGAGGAGTATAATTTTGGAAATCCCAAACAAACCTGATTCAGTTCATGATTAAAAAATGTCAGTGGATTTAAGGGCCAGGTTATAAGAAACCAAGACATCAATTCTCAGCAGGAAGAAGACAATAAAAGAAGAACTCAAATGAATTACCCAATGACTGTTTTAAGAAGGTTTTCTGACTTTCCCAGTTAGGAACCAAAACCTAGTGGCCACAGTATGCCAAAGCTCTATTTCCTCTTCAGGAATCAGTGGAACCTGAAAGATTGAATTGGCAGTCTTAATTTCTTGTTCAGCACCAAAAGCTTTCCCTGGATAGACTTCACCTAATGTCAAGGTTGGCTCTTATGTTCAAGGACACATCCTAGGCCATGTAGGTTTGACATGTCTAGGGTATACGACTAACCTTTCATCTGCCACTTTATAAAGATCCCTCTTTAAATATTATCTAAATGACTGAAACTCAACAAATTTCTATCATGAAGAATCTGGTCCAGAGGGGAATCAGTGCAAAGGGGAGTTGCCTGTTAGTCTACAGTTGCATTTGGCTTTACTACAGCAGCAAACCAGTCACTGTAAGAAGAGCTGACTATGCAGCTTCAGATTCTCCCAGGCCAGATGTGGAGATGAATGTGCAGATTAACAACAGAAAGAGAATTTGGAAAGCTTTCACGTCTACTTGGACTTGTGTAGGGTTCACTTGCACCTTGTGAGCCCCAGGCTTATGAAAGAGCCTGTGTTCTAGGATGGTGGTGCCCAGAGGCTTGTGGGTGGGAAGATATTTCCACACCAAGAGACTGAGATAACCATAGCCCCAGAAAATTAGCACTGCAGCCCTCCCTCCTCTTCCCACACTTCTGGACAGAGAATTCACCCCAGGAACATATACCATGAGCTGGCACTGCAGGATGAGGTAGGAAGAGGAGCAGTGGTAGGACAGAGCAACGAGGTCAACACTAATAGCAGAGTAGCAGCAGGGAGGTGATGGGCTGGGAAGAGAGGCAGGTCTGACAACCCTGCATTATGTTGTCAAATGCTAAACCAAGTGGAACTTACTCCCTTTTAGACTGTGGGAAAGGGGGATTGTGACTGAGTCTGGTTTTCCACATCATTCTGTAGGAATCATACATCTCCAAATGTTAAGCAGATGAGAAACTATCTCTGATGCAAGGCAGGTAATTGGGCCCAGATGGAAAGGCCCGATGAAGGTGAAATGCTAACTGTTGCCCATACATAACTGCATTCACTTAGAATGAAACTTTCCTTGAAGCTATCTTCTTTATACTGTGCCACGCATTATGACAGCTTCCCCAGCAGTTTCTTGTGTTACCAGATCTTTGTTCTCATATGTGGCATTGCAAGTGCAGATGGAAAAATTGCACACACATGTGCCAAATGTCTGCTTTGTGAAAGAACTAGCCAGCTGTTGATGCTGGCCAGCTGCTAACCCAGATCAGTTCTGCATTAGAAATAAACACCTTGTATAGGACACAATATGACCTCTACTGAACCCCAAATGGACTGGTACTGGCAAGATTGCCCAAGGAAAGTCTCAGTTGCCAAATTGTCTTCTGTCTAAACACAGAACCTCTACTCCTTGGTCAAACCAGGGATGATGACAAAGACACCGGGCTCCATTCCCCTGAATCCTGGAGTACTTACAGAGCGATTGGCGGCTACCCTTTGTCTGTTCTCACACATACATCTCTTTTACTCTCCATGTCCGCTCTGATGGTGTGGTTGGTGCCACCACTCCAGTCTTATCTCCTACCCCTTCTTCCTTCACTCTGGTGTGGTTGGTGCCACCACTCCAGTCTTGTCTCCCTTCTTCCTTCGGCCACCCATTCTAGCTACAGTGGCCCTTGTGTAGTTCTTCCCTTGCCCCTGGGCCTTTGCAACTGTACTTCCTGCTTCAGAGTTCTCCTCCTGGTCTTTTCAGGGTTACTCCCTTGCTCAATTTCTATTTAAAGCATCACAACCTCAGAAAAGCTTTTCCTGACTATCTGGTCAACCTTCTCATCCAATCCTCTTCTCTCTATCCCTACACATTTCTATCAGTTGACTCTGTCTTATTTTCCTTCAATTGCTTTTTACTATCTAAAAATTATATCATTCCTTATTTGGTTAACTTTATATTATTGTCTGTGTCTGCAAGTAAAATGTAGTAAACATAGGGGCTTAGGTTTTTCCAGTCTTTTCTGTTTTCTAGTTCGGAGATAATGTTTGATGTATGATAGTAGAGTGACAAATATTGATTGAATAATGAATGAAGAATGTGAGAAAAATGTACAGTTAATTGACTCGTTGTCCATTACTTAGGAAGAAGGGGAGATAGGACTCAAACTAAGTCTTTGGATTTCAAAGTCCGTGCTACTTCCTGTATACAAGGTTGCCTCAATTGCAAAACTTACATTTGGTTTCAATGTTTACTCTAGGGAAAAATGAACTAATTTAGACAGGAATCCTAGGGTCTCAGTTCTTATGATTTGAAACTCACATATTATCAAACATTTTAATTTTTAGTCCTCCCAAAGTTGAAAGAAGCCGTTTTCCCAAAAGAATGCAAATCGGGACACCCAAAACAATAGCTTCTGGATGGGTGGGAGCTACACAGCCCCAATCATTTGCGGGTTGGCTGATAGCTCCCAGTAATGAGTGATGTCACTGATAGAAGTGCCAGAGGACAGAGGCTTGCCATCTTTTTTTTTTTTTTTTTTTTTTTTTTTTTTGCCATCTTGATTTTAGTGAACAGATTCTGATTAAACGGTGCTGTTCAAACGGTCACAGTACATGTGTATAATAGTGACTTTCCCACTACCGTGACATAAGGAATCTCCTCTTTTTGAGATACATGGCACTTGGTTTATACTTCTTGAGTGTCTTTCATCGCAAGAGACACATAAAAGATTAAACATATTCTAAAGCTTCTACTAAGGGGCCAAGCACAGTGGCTCACACCTGTAATCCTAGCACTCTGGGAGGCTAAGGCAGGTGGATCACAGGTTTAAGACCAGCCTGAGCAAGAGAGAGACCCCTGTCTCTAAAAATAGCTGGGTGTTGTGGTGGGCGCCTGTATTCCCAGCTACTTGAGAGGCTGAGATAAGAGAATAGCTTGAGCCTATGAGTTAGAGGTAGCTGTGCTGTGAGCTGTGACACAGTGGCACTCTACCATGGGTGACAAAGTGAGACTCTTTCTCAAACAACAACAAAACAACAACAAAACTCTACTAAGTACTTCTAAGCATGTAACATAGTCTAATACTCTACTAAGTGTTTTTGAGTATTTTAAGCATTATATTCATATTTTTTAGATATAGAATGTTACACGCTCATTATATAAAATCTTAGAAGGGTACAGGCGAACCTTACTAAATGCAGAATACAAATGTCTTCATATAATAACTGAGAAAATGCCAGGAAAGCTAGGTTAATCAGTTTGATGAAAATAGTTCAGATTGTATTTGAAACCAGCACATTGTACCCCTTGATTGCACTATTGTACACAGCTATGATTTAAT
>CAUYON010027531.1:0-10446 GCA_963573935.1 Arctocebus calabarensis
CTTAACTATTTTCATTAAACTGATTAACATAGCCTTCTTGGCAATTTCTCCATTATTATATGAAGACATTTGTATTCTGCATTTAGCAAGGTTTGCCTGTACCCTTCTAAGATGCACTGTAGGTGTGGCCCCACCAATTACCCTCCCTCCACCCCAACCTCCCCTCTACCCTCCCTACCTTTGCTCCTTTCCCTATATTCTTGTGTTATAGTTGGGTTATACCCTTCATACTACAGCTATAAATTAGCTTCATAGAAGGGCTGAATAAATTGGATAGTTTTTCTTCCATTCTTGAGATACTTTGCTAAGAGGAATATGTTCCAGCTCCTATGTAAACATGAAAAAGGTAAAGTCTCCATCTTTCTTTAAGGCTACATAATATTCCATGGTATACATGTGTCGGGAGCCATAGAGACAATGGTCTTGCCATTTTGTCTAGGCCTAATCTTAAGCTTCTACTCCTTCAAGCCTGCCCCATTTCCCTGAAAGTCAAACTGACCCAGCCTGCATCAAGGGTTGACAACTGCCATGGCAACATATCCTTCTTAGCTTAACGCTCCGCTTCTTCTTAGAGATTTCCTACCCGTAACCTTTACTGGAGAACAATCTGCGGTTAGGGATCCTAGCAACCCAGCAGCCCGGACCACGTCAGCTAAGGGCTGCTTCTTTTTCTTAACCCTATATAAGTTGCATTGTAAAAAATAAAATTTGAGGCTCGGCGCCCATGGCTCAACAGGCTAAGGTGCCAGCCACGTACACCTGAGCTTGGGCGTTCGAATCCAGCCTGGGCCGCCAAACAACAATGATGGCTGCAACCAAAAAAGGGTCGGGCGTTGTGGTGGGCGCCTGTAGTCCTAGCTACTTGGGAGGCGGAGGCAAGAGACTCGCTTGAGCCCAGGAATTGGAGGCTGCTGTGAGCTGTGATGCCACAGCACTCCACCCAGGGTGACAGCTTGAAGTTCTGTCTCAAAAAAAAAAAAAAAAAAGGAGAAGAAGGGGAATTTGGAACCATTTTAATCTTCTAAGGAGTAAAGTATTATGACCACAAAAAATGACCTATAATCATAGCTACAGCAGAGGATCACTTGAGTCTAGGAGTTTGAGGCTATGGCGAGCTATAATTGTGTCACTTCATTCCCACCTAGGGGACAGGGTGGGGGAAAAAGGAAAAAGAAAAAAAGAAAAGAGCTTGTATCTGGTTCAGTTGTGCAGAGAACGTCGGGAGATGGAGCGGACAGTCAACTGGCCAGTACGGGATCTAGGACGTCAGGTATTTGTGGGATGGCCAAGGGTACAGAGGAGCTATGACAATAATAGCAATGCAGTGGCATAAGGGAAGATGCCTCGGGGCTTGAGGAAGGTAAATTATGGGGGCCAAGGAGAAACTGAAGGAGAGTAAGAGCCAGGTATGGTTGATGGTCAGAGGGCAGTGAATGGACATCCCTGACCCCAAAACCATACCTCCCCATTTCCCACATCTGGGTCAGTTTCTGTCTCTGTTAGGTGCTCACTAGTGTCCAGACTCCACGGTGACCAGAAAGTCCCTGTTATTTTAGATTGGGATTCCTAGAACCAGACCGGGAGACTCTGAGATTAGACTGCAAGAAATTTAAATAAGAGCACCTGTAAGGGCTTAACGCAGGGGTGCCCAGCCTTTTTTCATCTCTAGCATACTTTGGAATAAGAGCTGTCTTGGGCCACACATTAGATACACCAACATTAACGAAAGCTGATGAGCAGAAAAAGGTCCATGCCTGCTTTTTGTGACATCTGACACCACAGATAAGCAAAAAAAGGCCCCATACAATCAGGTTGGACGTCCCTAACTTAAAGGAAGCAGGATGGGGCGGTAGGAAAAGGTAAACCACAATGTAGTTGCATCTGAGGCCTCTGCTGAGCTGGGAGCTCGGGGGTAGCAATGGCCCTTAGAGTTGTCCCAGGTCTAAGCCAGGGGGGCAAGTGTTTGGATCCCTTACTCAGACATTAAGAGCTGCCCGCAGGGAGGACAATTCTGAAGGGAGGCCAGCTGAGAGCCATCAGCCAACACCCATAAATAACTGTGGCTGGTAAAGCAAATGCTTCAGCCCTGTGCAGGTGGGTAAGTGGACAGTGCCCCACGGCACCCCCACAGTCCCCTCAAGCCCAGGGTACCTGACTCATCATAATTTTTCTTTGGTCTCGTCTTTCTCTACTTTGCTCCACTCCTCCACTCCCACGTATTCGTTTGAACTACCAAAAACCCGACTCAGCACTCTCTGAACACACAGGGCTCCCTTGATACCACCTTTGCTTTTCACATGCTATTTCATCAGCCTAGAAAGTCCTTCCTCCCTTTCATCTGTCAAAATCTTTCTTCTTCTACAAGGTCTACTTTGAAAGCCAAGGTGTGGGGGCTCACATCTGCAATCCTAGCATTTTGGGAGGCTGAGGGGGTGGATTGCTTCCACTCAGGAGTTCAAGAACAGCCTGAGCAAGAGTGAGACCAAAAATTATCCAGGCATTGTGGGGGGCACCTGTAGTTTCAGCTACTTCAGAGGCTGAGACAAGAGGATTGCTTGAACCCAGGAGGGTTTTTTTTTGTTTTGGTTTGGTTTTCTTTGAGACAGAGTCTACCAAGACTTTAGTAGAATTTTCCTTTGAGAAAAGTCTATCAAGGTTGCCCTCAGTAGAGTGCGGTCGTATCATAGCTCACAGCAACCTCAAACTCTTGGGCTCAAGCAATCCTCTTGCCTCAGCCTCCCAAGTAGCTGGAACTATAGGCGCCTGTCACAACACCTGGCTAATTTTTAGAAATGGGGTCTGCTCTTGCTCAGGCTGGTCTTAAATTCCTGAGCTCAGATGATCCATCTGCCTCAGCCTCCCAAAGTGCTAGGATTACAGGCGTGAGCCACCGCACCTGGCCCTGAACCCAGGAGTTTGAGATTGCTGTGAGCTACGATAATGCCACACTATTCTACCCAGCATGACAGAGTAAGACTCAGTCTCAAAAAGAGTATCAATGTCTTTATATAGTGATCAAGAAAATGCCATGAAGGCTAACTGTAACAGTACGATCAAAACATTTCTGAATGTATATGAATCGTGCCCTCTGATTGCACCAATGTACAGAATTATGATTCAATAAAATTATTAAAAAAAAAAAAAAAAAGAAGGTAGCTGAGAAGTTGTGGGAGTATGTCTTTGAGGAACACAGGGTAATGAGACTTCACCTTAATTGTTGAGGTGAAGTTCATTTTAACCCAAGTTTCACTCTCCTTCCTTGAAAATTCTGTACGTAGTGCTTCTTTCTTGTTCTCTGCACTTATTTTCTGTCAGACTGAATTAAGCAGAACTGAAAATGAAGGGAAAATCCTCCACCCTCATTCCTCTTGCCAGGTAAGATTAGAGTGCTTCCTGCCAACAATCTTTTAACATAAATACATTGCACTCAGCCTGAGCACTTGGATTTGGACAAACATTTCCAAAATACAACTATCAACCTGTCACTGAAGTGGGAGCAAGTAGCCCTCTTATCTGGAGAGTATTAAAGTGTGTTGGATGAATTAATTTTACTACTGCTGTATCTCCTGGGAGTAAGTTAGGATGATAAAAAAAGTGTGAGTTGATTAATTCTTTGTAATTATTGGCAGAACATTCCTAAGATATTCCACCACATACAGCCTAGGTTTAAATTATGTTGGAGATGTCTAATATGGTTTTAAAATTCATTATTCAGGAACAGAGGGAGAAAATTTTACATCTTTTATGTGCCAGGCCATGAAAGAAAGTGATCATTGAAGAAATACAAGCAGGCTTTGTCCTAGGAAAGTTTCACATAAAATTCTGGAAGCTGGAATTTGGAATTAGTTTGGGAACCAGCCAGGCAACAACCCATGGGGTAACAAGACAAAATAAAGGGGAACATGTACATTTAATCTGTTTCTTAAACTGAATCCCATCTGAAGTAATTCTGAATTTCTGAATGTGTCCCCACCGAGTCACCTCTAAACAATTTTTAAAATATCACTTGTATTTTATGGATAAAGAATAATAGGTTACAGATATGATTTATACTGCATTTCAGAGTAAAGAATATTGGTGCTGGAAACTCAAATATGATGGCTAACCAAACTGAACTGAAATATTTCTGCTATTATTATATTATCATAGAGAAATGCAGGTTTTTAAGTAATTCTGGAAAAATTGAGCCCCTGATAGGCATTTTTGAAACAATTCTTTCATTCAGCTGTTCATTCATTCATTTAACAAGATGCAGTGTTTACTTTGTATGAAGCCCTGTATTTCATGTTGGGAATGTAGATGCAAACAGTCTTGAAACGCAGTAAGTTATATCCCACTGCATTTTATACCCGCAAAGTTACAATTTATAATATGCATAGTCATATTATATATAAAGTAAGTTGGAAAAAATAGCCAATGTTTCAGAATTTAGATAAAGGATGACTCAAACCTACAGTAAGGTAATGAACATAAAAATAAACTATATGTCTAGAGACAAATTTTCTTGCACTGTTGTGAATATTTCAAAAGTTTATATATTTCTTTTGCTTTAGATTTTAATTCTGGATGTACACACAAAAAGTGGACTTAAAAAAGCAAGGACCTCTCATGAAATGACACAAATCGAATGTTTATGTATTTCAGTTACATCTATTTTTCATAAATCAGAAATGCATGTGTCATCTTCAAATTTCTTTTATTCCTTGCTACTTCCAGATTCCCCCCCTACTGCCCAAATAATTCTACCCATTGATTCTCTCTCTATATATATATATATAATATATATATATATATATATTTTTTTTTTTTTTTTTTTAGAGGAAATCTCAAACTTTCACCCTGCCACCCTGGGTAAAGTGCTATGGCGCCATAATAGCAACCTCAAAATTTAAGCAAATCTCTTGTCTCAGCCTCCCAAGTAGCTGACACTATAGGTGCCCACCACATGCTCAGCTATTTTTTGGTTGTAGTTGTCATTGTTGTTTGACAGACCCAGGCTGGATATGAACCCGCCAGTTCCAGTGTATGTGGCTGGTGCCCTAGCTGCTGAGCTACAGGTATGGAGCCTGACTCTATGTTCTTAACACATCTCCAATACAGCTCTTATTTTCCACTCCCACTGCCACTCTCTTATACCAGGCCACTATAAAGCTTTGCTGGATGAATTAAATAGCCACTGAAAAAGTTTTTCTATTTTAATTCTGGGTGTACTCTAAATCAATCTTCTTGTACCACCAAGTACATTTAGAAATTCATTTTTGCTCCCTTAATTGTACTTCTCCAGTGACTCTCCAGTACTGCAAGTTTAGTTATGAATCCTTTAACAAGGCATCCAGATTCATTTCTGATCTATTCTCTGCTTGCTTTGGGACCTCACTAAGTACCACTTTCCCATCCAATGTCCCATACTCCACTCTCACTGAAACACATATATAAATAATATCTTTAGTAAATAAAATTGCATCCAGTTGGAAACTCATCTCTCCAAAATCCCAATGGTTTATTATAATTGTTGTGCCCATATCATGTAATCCCCAAAGACCATCAGGGAGACAAACTCGATGCAAAAGAGCCTTTATTCAAGCTCGAGCCTGGGCCCTCAGTTTACCTGTCGCAGCAGGAGTGTGCTGAAGACCCCGACCCTGGATTGCTGGGGGTTTTATTGTGGTTACTAGCAGGGTAGGGGATTTCCAGGCTATGGCGAGTATGATTGGCTACTTTAGATACTTTTTACACCTATTAGTTGGGCTTGTATCAGACAGTTGTTTTTCGGCTCAGGCTGCTATCTTGTGGGGGTGAGCCTGCTTGGCCTTGATAGACTGAAAGTGGGCAGTTTGTTACAAAATGGAGTTACTCTTGCTCTTTCAATAATAAGATGCATTTGTGAAAAAGAAAATATAAATGTATAGTATCATTGTGTGTTATATTATTAGATTTTAATAAAGTCTGAAGAGGGGAATGTTTTGTGCCATAAGGTAGGAGCGGTGACTGGGTGAAATAACTGAGCATCAGGAGGTATTTTCCACCATGTTATTAGAAAACTTTACTGGGCTGTTATGAGGCCTAGATTACTCTTAAATGCATTTATGAAATTTATTGGTATAGAGTGAGCACAATATAAGTTTTTATTTAGAAAGAGATGAAAAAAGCTGAAATGGATATTTTGCTTTGTATTATGTTTGATTCTTTTTGTACTGCTATATAATATTTTGTTCATTAGCATAAAGATGGCCACTAGTATCCTATTTATGCTTTTTATTTACTATCCCACACTTGATTTTTTTGTAATGAATTTTTAATAGATGTGATGAGATATAACTGATATCTCAAAATTTGCATATATTTATAATGTTAATTTCATACATCAACACATGCACATACTCATTAAGCCATCAAAAACTGGGATAATGAACATATTCATCACCTACAAGTTACCTCACTACCCTTGCCTCCCCCTTTGCCTGTTTGCTTTCTATTACTCTCAATTAGATTAAGTTATTTAGAATTTTATGAAATCTTAAAGGTGTAACACATACGGCCCTTTTTATATGATATTTTTCACTGAGATTAATTTATATTTTTAAATGTATCAATAGCTATGTTATTTTTCCTTCTGAGTAGTGATATTCCATGGGAAGGCTATATCACAGTTTGTTGACCCATTCATCTGTTGGGGTGTTTATAGTTTTTAACTATTGTAAATAAAGGTGCTTAAACATTTGTGGATAAGATTTTGCATGAATGAGGGAGGAGCCAAGATGGTGGTCTGTAGCCAGCTTTCTGCGGATGCTCCCATCCAGAAGGAGAGTTAAAGAACAGAAATTTAGCAAGAAAGCCAACAGTTTGGAACTGAGCCAATAGAGAAGGTTGAAGAATGCACATCAAGCCTGCTGGAGTGACCTACGACCCTAAGAATACAAATAAAAGGTACAGAGCATATCACCAAGCGAACAGGAGTCCCTTCCCCCAAGAGAACAGCTTGCAGTATACTCCATACCTCCATACAAACAAGCAAGCAGAGTTCAGATGTCCTCCTACTCTACTCCATGGGAGAGACCCTCTAAAAACTGGACCTCCTTCCCCTACTAGGGTGCCGTGGCACTCTCCTGCCAGGCATAAAGCTGTATAAAAACTGTATATATTCTCTACCTGCAAGTTGGAACTCCCTGCACTCTCCTCCACTTTCACCCTGAGATCTGGAGGTCTGTCCCCAACAGAGTCCAGATTCTTGAACACTTTCTCCAGGGGTGTGGACAGGGCATGGGCTGTTGCTGGTCTGTGCTGCTTTCCCAGCTCAGGAACAGTGAGAGGAAAGTGAGCCAAGAGGTGGCGAGAGTGGAGAGGTGGTCTCCTGAAGCACCAAGTGGCAGCACTGAAAAAGCTTTGATAAAAAAAGCTTTCGGCCATACCTGGCCCTCAGGGGATGACAGCAGAGACAAAGGGCTGAAGCTCACAGGCTGAGTCAGGACTATTAGCAGCCTAGCATCTCTTCCACGGGGCAGAAATTCTGTGAACTTGTTCTGTTCTATCAGCTTTTTCATCTAGGGATAGGGCTGGAACTGAGTGAATCAACCCAGCCCCTATCAAGTACCCAGTTTGTCAGGCCTCATCACCCCCCCTGCCAATACCAACATAACTGGTGGACTGGCTGAAGAGCCACAGATCCCAGTGTGACCTGGGCAGGTGCAAAACTCTAGAGCATCTGCTCATTGGAGGGAACTGGATCACAGCCCTGCAGGATTACCAGAGACTTGGTGTGACAGAGGGGCAAGGCGGGGAAGGAGACATCAACCTTCCCAGGCTAATTCACTGGCTGGGGGGGGGGCCCTCCTGAGCTCACATAACCCTGGAGCAAGTTATGCTAAAGCTGCCAGTAGACTTCTGCTATCTAGTCGCCAGAGACTTTTCAACTCTTTGATTTGAGATTGGTACTGGCTGGGACAATTGATTGAGACCTCTTCAACTGGGCCAATCACCCGAGGACTTTCCAACATGGTACACTGGGTGTGTGGTAGTGGGAAGGTTTGATTTTCCTTTTCCAATTGATGTGGAATTGTTGTGGGGGGCGTGGTGACCTAACTGCTGCTATTCCTCCACAGCTCAGATTCTAACACAGAGTAACTGATTCTCTAGGGTAAGACAGAGAACAGCTGAAAATTAGACAGAGCCACTTAACCCCACCACATCAAGAAGGCCCCAAGTTTCGCAGGCAGTAGCAAAGTATGGGTTGGCAAAACTCTAGGGGAAAAAGTACAAACACCAGTCCCAGCTTACAGGCAAAGGAAGGACTGGTCAATCACTACTCCTAGAACCCCCAACCCAACTTATCCTTACCTACTCACCCAGCCAAATGGTGCAAAATAAATATGGGGTGCAATCAGCAGAAAAGCTCTGGAAACATGAGCAACCAGAGTAGATCAACCACCCCAAGGAACAATTTGGAGGACACAAATGATGATCCTATGAATAAACAGATGGCTGAGATGTCATTCGAATTCAGAATATGGATTGCAAACAAGATCGATAAAATAGAGGAAATATTGGAATTAGAAATTCTGGGAGCATTTCAAAAATTGTCTCAAGAAGTCAAGGAATTCAAAGACCAAATGCCCAAAGATTTTGACACATTGAGACAAGAAGTTGCAGCTCTCAAAGATCTGAGAAATACAGTAGAATCCCTCAGTAACAGAATGGAGCAAGCAGAAGAAAGGATTTCTGACATGGAAGACAAACCTTTCAAACGCTCCCAAACCTACAAAGAGCTAAAGAAATGGAAGGCAAAAATGGATCATTTTCTCAGACAGCTTTCGGATAACTCGAAGAAAACCAATATTTGTATCATAGGGATATCTGAAAATGACAAAGTGGCGTCACAGGGCCCAGAGTCTCTTCTTTACGAGATTATGAAAGAGAATTTTCCAGACATGCAAAGAGATTCTGAAATTCAGATAGCAGACGGTTTCAGAACCCCAGCACGACTCATCCTGAATAAGACATCCCTGAGGCACATCATAATTAAGTTCTCTAAAGTTAATATGTAAGAGAAAATTCTGAAAGCAACCCGACTCAAGAAATCTATTACGTACAAGGGGAAGAGTATTAGAATAACTGCAGATCTCTTTGATCAAATCTTTCAAGCTAGAAGACAATGGGCATCTACTTTTAATCTCCTAAAACAAAAGAACTTTCAACCCAGGATCCTGTACCCAGCTAAACACCTTTCACCATTAACTAAGATAGACTCTCACTGGATCAAAGATTTAAACTTAAGACATGAAATTATAAAAATACTAGAATAAAGTGCAGGGAAAACTCTCAAAGGAATCGGCCTGGGTGAATTTTTTATGAGGAGGACTCCCCAGGCAATTGAAGCAGTATCAAGAATACACTACTGGGACCTGATCAAACTAAAAAGCTTCTGAACTGCTAAGAACACACTAACTGTAGCAGGCAGACAGCCCTCAGATTGGGAGAAAATATTTGCAGGTAATTCCTCCGACAACCAGAATCCACAGAGAACTCAAACATATTACAAAACAAAAGAACAAGTGATCCCATCTCAGGGTCTGAAAAGGACTTGAAGAGAAACTTCTCTAAGGAAGACAGGCACATGGCCTACAAGCACATGAAAAAATACTCATCATCCTTAATCATAAGAGAAATGCAAATCAAAACTACCTTGAGATATCATCTAACTCCAGTAAGATTAGCCCACATAACAAAATCCCTAAACCAGAGATGCTGGTGTGGATGCAGAGAAAAGGGAACACTTCTACATTGCTGGTGGGAATGCAAACTAATATATTCCTTTTGGAAGGATGTTTGGAGAATACTTAGAGATCTAAAAATAGATCTGCTATTTGATCCTTTAATTCCTTTGCTAGGTATATATCCAGAAGACCAAAAATCACATCACAACAAAGGTATCTGTACCAGAATGTTTATCACAGCCAAATTCATAATTGCTAAGTCATGGAAGAAGCCCAAGTGCCCGTTGACCCACGAATGGGTTAATAAATTGTGGTACATGTATACCATGGAATACTATGCAGCCTTAAAGAAAGATGGAGACTTTTAGTTTTTACATGGATGGAGCTGGAACATATTCTTCTTAATAAAGTGTCTCAAGAATGGAAGAAAAAGTATCCAATGTACTCAGCCCTACTATGAAGCTAATCTATAGCTTTCATATGAAGGCTAAAACCCAGTTATAGCACAAGAAATGGGAAAAGGGGCAAGGGAGGGAAGGGGAGGAGGGAGGATGGGTGATGGGAGGGTGATTAGTGGGATCACACGGTGCATCTTACAAGGGTACAAGTGAAAATTACTAAATGTAGAATATAAATGTCTTCATATAGCGATTAAAAGGCCATGAAGGCTATGTTAAATAGTTCAATGACAATATTTCAGATTGTATATAAAGTAAACACATTGTGCCCCATGAAT
>CAUYON010027538.1:0-14896 GCA_963573935.1 Arctocebus calabarensis
TATGACAATCATGTACTTGAATGCCCTTCTACAGCCCCTTCTTAGGGTGGTCCTGGTAATAGGATGACATAGGGTGACATAAAGTCCCTGCACACAGCTCCAAAGGCTAAACGTGTCACTCAGGGTACCCACACGCCCCCAGATGTCCAGATGTCCCTGCCTCAAGGCTTTTTTTTTTTTTTGTGACAGAGCCTCAAGCTGTCACCCTGGATAGAGTGCAGTGGCATCACAGCTCACAGCAACCTCCAATTCCTGGGCTCAAGTGAGTCTCCTGCCTCCGCCTCCCAAGTCGCTGGGACTACAGGCACCCGCCACAACGCCCGGCCATTTTTTGGTTGCAGCCGTCATTATTGTTTGGTGGTCCCGGGCTGGATTCGAACCCGCCAGCTCAGGTGTACGTGGCTGGCGCCTTCAAGGCTTTGCCCTCATTTTTCCCTCTACCTACAACATTCATCCCCCAAATCTAAAGTGATCCGACATGCCGCCCCGTTGCTTGTGGGAGCGTCTTCTCGTTCACAGGATCCCCCTCTAACACGCTACACATTTCACCTATCTTGTCGATTTTCCATCTTCCCTGCTAAAATGTGGGACGTTGGAGGCAGAGCTTTTTAAAAAAGAAATCTCACTGGTTCTCTTCTTTCCCTACCTGCCTCTGCCTGACAGCACTGTTAACCCTGCTTCTCCCGCAGTTCGGCTGAGTACTTTCCAGACAGCCCGACTAGGCTTGTCACTTAATGGGTATCTGTTAGGCTGAGCGCGGTGGCGCACACCTGTAATTCCCAGCACTCTGGGAGGCCGAGGTGGATGGGTTGCCTGAGCGCAGGTGTTCAAGACCAGCCTGAACAAGAGCAAGATCCCCCCCTCTTTGCTAAAAATAGAAAAACTAGCTGGGCGTTGTGGCAGGTGCCTATAGTTCCAGCTACTAGGGAGGCTGAGGCAGGAGGGTTGCTTAAGCACAAGAGTTTGAGGTTGCTGTGAGCTATGACGCCATGGCACTCTACCCAGGGTGACAGTGAGACTCTGTCTCTAAATAAATACATACATATGTGTATATTTGTTAAATGAATGGAGGAATCCAGACTTGTAGCGAATTGCTCAGCATCAGTCACTTACAGGAAACATGCTTCGACCAATGTGTGGCCACCCTGACCTCTTTATTTTTTTTGAGGCAGAGATTTACTATGTTGCCCTCAGTAGAGCGCCTTGGCGTCACAGCTCACAGCAACCTCAAATTGTTGGGCTCAAGTGATTCTCTTACCTCAGCAGAGGAAGTAGCTGGGACTACAGGCGTCCACCATAACGCCCGGCTATTTTTGTTTAGCAGGGCAGGCCCAGGCCAGATTTGAACCCACCAGTCCCAGTGCATGTGGCTAGTGCCCTAACCACTTAGCTACGGGTGCTGAGCCCACCCTGACTTCTGTACAGGCGTTCACCTTGCCCTGATTCTGTAAGGTTGGCCTTCATTTCATTTATCTCTGCAGTTCTCCACTAGGGGCATTTCCCCCTGCTCAGGGGATGTTTGGCAAGAAATACTTTTTTTTTTTTTTTTGCAGTTTTTGGCCGGGGCTGGGTTTGAACCCATCACCTCCGGTATGTGGGGCCGGTGCCCTACTCCTTTGAGCCACAGGCACCGCCCCATTTGGCAATAAATAAAGACATTTTTGGTTCTCACCAGCACGGGGAGAGGAACTACATGCACCAGGGAGCTGAGGCTGGAAATCCTTCTAAATGGGTTAAATAATGCCCAGGACAACCCACCCCACAACAATGCGCCATCCAGCCAGAATGTCAGCTGTGCCGAGGCCGAGAAGCCCTGATGCCACCTCACTGTATTAGGCGTTATCTAGTCTGCATTTAATAAGAAGTGATGACGTTGTGGCATATCCCTCAAAACATGTATGGTGTCCCCCGAATTCGTATGCGGAAGTCAAGTCTTACCCCCAGTACCTCCGAGTTTGACTGTGTTTGGAGGCTTGACCTTTAAGGTCATTAAATTAAAATGAAGTCATTAGTGCGGTATGACTGGTGACCTTATAAAAAGGGGAAATTTGGCTTGGCGCCCATGTATCAGTGGATAGGGTGCCGGCCACATATAGCAAGGCAGGCAGGATGGAACCCGTCCCAGGCCTGCTAAACAATGACAACTGCAACAACAAAAAACAATAGCCGGGCATTGTGGCAGGCGCCTTGTGGTCCCAGCTACTTGGGAGGCTGAGGGAAGAGAATTGCCTAAGCCCAAGAGTTTGAGGTTGCTGTGAGCTGTGATGCCATCAAGAGTTTGCGGTTGCTGTGAGCTGTGATGCCATAGCACTCTACCCAGGGGGACATAATGAGACGCTCTCAAAAAAAGGGGGGAGGGGAAATTTGTACACAGACACACACACAGGGAGTTAACGTGAAGACACGGGGAGGGGATGGCCCCTGACAGGAGTGGTGATGCAGCCACAGCCAAGGGACACCAGGGTAACCAGTGGAAGCCAGGACAGCCAGGAAGGATTCTCCCCGAGAGCTCTTAGGGAAAGCACAGCCCCCGGAACACCTGGGTTTCAGATTTGGGGTCCAGAACTGTGAGAGAATACATTTCTGTTGTGGCAGCCCGAGCAGAACCAGCGGTGAGCCACACTCAGTGGGCTCTGTACTCTGGGAAGATTAAATTGCTTTCTCAGAAAAATCAGAGGTCTTTACCAGGAGAGAGCTAAGATCCTCCGAGGGGGGGCGGGGCTGGAATATTTAGTCTCGCAGACAGCATGAGCCCAGCGGCCTAGAGTTTGGCCAAAACGCTTCTTATAATAAATGTTCAAAGCTGCTGGTCGCCAAAGCCTTTCATGGGGAAAAAACCCCGGGTGCAAAGCGTTTGCTAATATTAACTTTGGTTCTATTTCAGATCAATAAAGGCAAAAACCAGGAGATCCAATAAATCCCACTGAGCCTGTCATAGCTGTCATATTATGCCCTGATAAAGCGTCTGGTAGCTAATGATATGGCCACTGCCCGGAGTGGATGAGGTAGGAGGGGGTTTTCAAGAGCATCTGGCCCACAGGGGAGACACTTGCCATGGGGAGTCCTCTGGAAACTCTGTGGCTGTAATGACCATCATTATCTCCCCCCGTGGAAAATAAATAAATAATCAAGAGAATTGAAAGATAAACAAAGATCTGGGTTCACAAGCTACTTATTGTCCCAGGACCAAGATTAATGGTGAGTGGCAAGTTTTTGTGAAGATCGTCTGTAGCCGGATTAGCTGTGCCTCGAGTCCGGAGAGATAATGTCTTTTCACATATAAAAGATCCTATTGATTTCCTGTTAGTATTACCCCGAAAATGTGCAGTGTGTATCTATGGAGCAGAGACAATCTTCCATCACTTGTTTTATGGGAAGAGAAGGGTTATTGTACCTCTTCCCATAAAATATAATCTCTTTTTCTCTTCCAAAATCTACTCGTCCCTCTGGGAAATTCCAGTTGTAATCTGTGGAAGTGAATGGACTTTCTTATTTTATTTTTTGCATGTGCCAGTATTTTTATATCTGGCTTCCCTGCATTTTCTCATTGTTCTTTGGAGTCTGGCTTTTCTAGATTGTCATTTGAGCTTGTCTAAAAATAAGTTGAAAAAACAAAGTCAGTCTCATGGAGATGCACACAGTCATGTCCATGCTGGCGGGTGTCAAGCCTCTGTCCTATGTCCCCTTTGCGGGTTATGTTTGTGAGTGCCTGGGAGGGCTTTGGAGGCAGGCAGGGGTTGCCAAGTGTGTTCCAAGATTCCAACGCCAAAAAATCAAGTCCCCTAAGAAGGAAGTGCTCCTCCTGCTGACTGCTGTACTCAGCCTTGTGTCTGGGTGTTTCTTTAGGATCACTTAAGATGCAAGGGGAGATAGTTCCATCCCCAATTCTCTACTTAAACACACAGAGGGACATATCCTTTGCGTGTGTCCAACCCCTCACTGGGCCCCAACTTGCTGTCTCTTGCACTAGTTACTCTGTGTTCTTTGAACATAATGACCCTTTATTGCTCCCAACTTGTCACACTCGTGCTCCCCAGCTGCCCAGCCATACTCGGTCTCCACACCCCACCTGTTTCTGCCTTTCCACTCCTGCTGTGTGCCTGCAGCCATGCAAATGTATTTCGCACTATTGACAGGCGATTTAAAAATATATATAAATTATAACATAAATTTGTATCATATATGCAATAACTTAAATATGTGACATGTATTATAACATGAATTATAATATAAATACAAAGCTCAACATTACGGTTCCCCAAATTTATGTACACGTAAATCCTAACCCCTAGTATCTCAGAGTGTGGCTGTATTTGGAGAGAGGGTCTTTCAAAAGGGAATTAAGTTAAAAAGAGGTCACGAGGGTGGGCCTAGATTCAATGCGACTGGCGTCCTTGAACAGGAGATTGGGACAGACACACATAGAGGGACACAGGGAGGGGACACTGTCCATAGCCAGTGAGGGGGACCTGGGAGAAACCAGCCCTGCCCCCAATTCCAACTTCTAGTCCTCAGGACTGTGAGGAGACAAATTTCCACTGTTTAGGCCGCCTGGCCTGTGGCCCTTCTTTTTTTTTTGGAGACAGAGTCTCAAGCTGGCATCACAGCTCACAGCAACCTCCAATTCCTGGGCTCAAGCGAGTCTCCTGCCTCCGCCTCCCAAGTAGCTGGGACTACAGGTGCCCGCCACAACGCCCGGCCATTTTTTGGGATGGCGCCCAGCCATCATTGTTTGGCAGGCCCGGGCTGGATTCGAACCCGCCAGCTCAGGTGTACGTGGCTGGCACCTTAGCCTGTTGAGCCACAGGCGCTGAGCCCCTGTGGCCCTTCTTTATGGTGGCCCCAGGGACTCAGGACAAAAGCCCAGTCTCTTAGCTTGACATTCAATTGTCCTTGCCCCACTCCCATCCCGGACGGGTCACAGTCCTCTGTCCCCTAGTCTGGCCCACTCCCAGGCTCCTCACTGCCCAGCCCCTCAATCCCAGCCCTCTGCCTTTGGTGTGTTCTCTTCCAGGGCAGCTTTCACGCTCTTCCCCTCCTCCACAGAGTCAAGCCAAGGCCACCCCAAGTCTGCCTCCTCCCCGAAGCATCAGCGGTGTTTTATTAATCAGGGAAAGGGCAAGAAAGTAAAGTGTGGACACTGTGCCCCCAGGGCCTGTCCCCAGGGGCTGCTGTGTGTGTAGTGGGGTGGGAGAACGGGAGAAGTGTCAGCCCTTCCTGCCCCCCACCCCCAACTAAGCAAAGCTGTCCGATTTTTCTGGTGTGATTTGCTTGTTTTTCCTTTATATTGTTTGGAAACAGGTTCTGTAGGGTAGCAGAGAAGCCGGACAACACTGAAGCTCTACCCCAGAGGTAATGAACAAACATCCAAAAATTCATAGGAAGCTAATGGTCCCTGCTCAGGAAACACTTAAACAAACAAAGCTTGTAACGCTTTTATCTAGATTTCCTAGAACTGTACTCATTGCTAGGGATAAACTCAATTATCAAAACTCACTGACTCTGAAGATGCCAACTTGCATATACTACCACTCACTCCAATTCATCAGAAGGGCAGCTGGCACGCACTTAATGTAATCACCACTTGCTACGTTATTAATCTGTTTTCTAAGTATGAAAGGACGACAGTTGGGATTCTCTGATGCAGATATGGACAGGTGCCAGGTCACATCTGGCCAGGGGTTTGGTGCACAATGATTTCACCAAGAAATCAATTCCTGTTTCCTTCAGCTGACCTTAGGTCTATCTCCATGGGCTTGATTTTCTCGACCATAATATAAAAACTAAATTTCAACCTTTGTGATTTAAGCAGTGGCGATTTTCTCAGAATAAGTTAACAGTACATTGTGCATGTTAGCAAGGCAAGGAGGGGAAGGTCTGTAGATACGTCCCGTTTTTAACGTAGAGGCACACAGAAAGAGTGAGAGCGGGCACCAAGTATCCTGTAGCCACATCTCGGAGTGCAGGTCACACTCCAGGCCACATCAGACACTCCAAGGGCAGAAATGTCCCGGGGAGAGGCTAATGATCACATCGTCACTCCCAGGCCTCTGCTGGGGTCCCACCCATGGCCGTGTAATGGTTACATCATCACTCCCAGGCCTCTGCTGGGGTCTTACTCATGGACATGTCTTTCTTGTCTCTGAGAACTGAGCTTCTGCAAAGTTAGGAGCAAGTCTTGGTGCTTTTTTGTTTCAGAGGCCTGGCAAGAAGGTTTCTACCATGAGACCTTATGGATTTTTTCCTCTTGAGACCAAATCTCACTCTGTTGCCCTCAGTAGAGTGCTGTGGCATTACAGCTCACAGCTACCTCAAACTCTTGGGCTAAGTGATCCTCTTGCCTCAGCCTCCCAAGTAGCTGGGGCTGCAGGCACCTGTCACAACACCCAGCTAGTTTTTCTATTCATAGTAGAGGCAGGGTCTTGCTCTTGTTCAGGCTGGTCTCAAACTCCTGAGCTCAAGTAATCCACCTGCCTCAGCCTCTCAGAGAGCTAGGATTACAAACCTGAGCCATCTCGCCCAGCCTATGGCTTTCTTAAACTAGACTTTCCATAACTGATATCAGGTAGTGAATCTATAGTGGATTTGTTGAACATTCGTGAAATAAATGGATCTGGAAAGTGTAGGTAAATATTTCCCATTGAAATATGCGAGCTCTTCTTCATTCCCTGGGACCCTCTCCCCAACCCACAACCTGCCAACACACAGAATTTGGATCTTAGATTCCTGGGCTATTTTCAGAGAAAAGACAATTTCCTGGGAATTCTTTTGTGGATGGATGTTATGTTGAAATGTGGTTCTCACTGAACGTATAATTCTTTTTTCTCATAAGATTCCGTAACTTGATTCTAAGTCACTATCATCTAGTCTGATTATCTTTTTCATCAGAGATTCATCATAGATTTTCTATGTTTCTGATCAGTTACCATGGATATGGCTCTTGTTTCCACAGTTCTCAATAACCAGAAGCTGTACTTTGTGGGCTTTACCCACAAAGGGTAGGAATTAATTTGTGCAAAAGATGAACCTTGTTTGTTTGTTTTTAATTCTTTTTAACAGAGGTAGAGGGATTATAGAACCAGGGAAAGCAGTGGGGAGGGCAACTGAAATAAATTTGCCATACGCTTGTTTATTATCAAACATTTGCATCTCGTCTCCAGCTCCAAGCATAAATTTCCAGCGCGGTTTATGCTTCGGAGACACTCAGCTCTGAGGCTGCCAGGGTTTGGGGACTCTGAATTGTTTCCTTCCTCCTCTGCTCCTCTCATGGCTGAATAATTATGTGTCTGCCTTCTCTCTTTCCCTAATGCTACTGTAGATTCTAGTTCATACCCCAAAGCCTAGTGGAGGGGTTCAAGGCACAGAGAGTTCTCAGTATATGTTCAATGAACGAAGGGCTATTTTCTTGTATTTCTCTCTTCTCGCTCAGCTGAAAACTGCAGTTAAACCTAAGATCCTGATGTAGGACAAGACTCTTCAGAGAGAGAGAGAGAAAAACATTCAAAGAACGGGAGCCTGGGGGTGAAGGAGGAGAAGCTAGGCATAGGAGCTCAGGATAAGCCAGACATGCAACTGAAGAGTTAAGCAGTAAGAGGAACCGCAGGATCCAGGGGAGCGGGAGTTTCTGGGTTTCGCTCTGGTCCCCCCATTCCCTGCACTTCCCCTGCGTCTCAAATGTAAGTCAGAAGGGGCTGATCTCCTCCATCACTTCACTTTCTCTAGGCCCACTGTGCCTCCATGGCTTCTTTCTACGCCGCTGTAATGTTTAAATAACTTTCAACATGAACTGTCCCATTCTCTCAGCCCATTTGACATTTGTTCCACTCCATCCGTCTATAAACCAGGACCATGCAGAGCCACTGACTGGCTGTCCCAGGTCAGAGTGCCCACGGTCCAGTTAAATACAGATAGGGGTCAATGTCATGTGCTGCTGAAGCTGCACCCGGCTGTCTGTGGGCAATTTCCACCAAAGGATGTGGACAAGGCTTGTAATTTAGAGTTGTCTCCGCAACACTCTCCATTGCATAGCATTCTGTGCACAGGGGTTGCTACAGAAGTAGCTCGGCTGCTCAGGGGAAGGGGCTGCTGAAGTCAATCGGTGTATTTTCACACCCCCACTCCTTGCTTGTTTTTGGTCAAAGAATCCAAAGTTGGTCATCTATGATAGGGGTTGGTGCAGAGATGGGTTTATGAATCAGTTTAATATTTTCTCAAGGACATTGCTGGGAAGGATAGTTCTTTCTTCCTTTCTTTTTTTCTTTTTTTTTTTTTGAGACAAAATCTCAAGTTGTCACCTTGGGTAGAGTGCCATGACATCACAGCTCACAGCAACCTCAAACTCTTCGGCTTAAGTGATTCTCCTGCCTCAGCTGCCCAAGTAGTTGGGACTACAGGCGTCCACCAGAACGCCCAGTTATTTTTGGTTGCAGTTGTCATTGTTGTTTCAGCTGGCCTGGGTTTGAACCTGCCAACCTCCATGTATGTGGCTGGTGCCCTACACACTGAACTATGGGCACCACTGGATAGTTCTTTCTTGTTCTTCGGGACGGCTATGGGGAGGAGTGGTGTCTCTTCCTTGGAACATTGCTATGCACGGATGGTAGAGTCTAGAGCTGCTGCCTCCATGCTTGCTTCTGCCCAAAGGATGAAATCTCTAGCCAGAGAGGGTTGAACCCAGCGATTGGCAGAGAAACACAGCTTGGAGTAGTGAGGTCCCAAAACTCACCCTATCACCTGACATGTAGTCATGTGATCCGATAAATTTCCTCACTATTTACCCCAGTTTTTGTTGGGCTGTTATAACTTGCAGCTAAGAGCATTGGCAGGGAGTTGGGGTTGGGAAGGCTGGAGGTTGGGATGGTGGGGGGTGGGGGCTCTGTGGGCACAGTAGGCTGCTAGTAGGACATGGTTCCAAATGGTTGATTCTGAATATCATGCAGGGCCTGCTAGCCTCACAGGCAGCCGAGGGAGTCACAGAGGCCCCTGTGCTTGGCTGAATGCTTTGCTGTCTTAAAATTCCTAATACTTTTAAAACTAGGGACCTGCATTTTCATTTTGCGCCAGACCTTGCAAATTACTGTATGGACAGTCCTGGGCAGGTGACAGCATATAGAAAAGGAGCATATAAACTGTAAAGCCCAGTAGAAAGCATTATTTGTAAGCCTCTTGTCCTCCCCAGGGACGAAAGCAACTATGTGAGCCTCCTGTGTCTGCTGTCATGGATCTTCCTGCCAGGAACCTCCCATTCACAGGATCCTTCTGTTGGCCGCCCAAGCTTCCATGCAGAACCCACATAGACGGTGGGTCAGCCCAGAGCCTTTGTGTTCCCTTGGGAATATGGAGACCTAGGGAGAAAGTTCATTATTGACTGAAGTTTCTTTTCTGTTTCTGAAGGGGAGGCATGTGACCAAAGTTTAATTGTTGTAATTAACAGCTAAAGAAATGAGTAAAGAAAACAGGTGCACACTTATCACGTGCATGCATGCAGGCATGCTCACACACGCACACAAAATTCCTGTGTGTGGGTTCGGCACCATAGCACAGTGGTTAGGGCGCCGGCCACAGGCTGGTGGGTTCGAATTTGACCCAGGTCAGCTAAACAGCATGGCAACTGCAACAAAAAATTAGCCAGGCACTGTGGCAAGTGCCCCTGTAGTCCCAGCTGCTTGGGAGGCTGAGGCAAGAGACTCGCTTAAGCCCAAGAGCTTGAGGTTGCTGTGAGCTGTGATGCCACGGCACTCTACCCAAGGTGACATAGTCAGACTCTGTCTAAAAAAAAACCCCAAACTACTGTGTTTGCTGAGCCTGAATTAAAACCTGCTCTGTCTGGAATCTTCCTCTGCTTTTAGGGACCTACTTTAGACCTTGGCCCGATTGCCCTACCCTCATCCTTCCTGTATGTGTGTGTGTGTGTGTGTGTGTGTCTATCCTGGCTGTGGGCTCACAGGTCTCGGGTGTAAAGAATGGCTGGTTCAGTCTGTCCTTTCCTCCTGCTAATGTTGTTACTGAGTGAGTGTTACTTTGGAGATAATTAATGTGTCCCATTTTGGTGCAAAAATATACCTTGTCCCAGGTCACATGACAAACGTAACCGTAAAAAGTTTAAAATGCTATTATTTAAAATTTATTTCCTCATAAAAATGGTTCCTGAAATGGTCATAATTTGAATAACTTACTCTGTAGTTATAATACATTATACCCTGGTCTGGGTCCAGGTTAGGAGATCCTGGGGCCCGGAGAGTCTCAGACGTGGTGGGAACTACACAGCCCCAGCCTCTGTTAATACCTCCTCCCCAAGAGGCTTGGTTCCATGTCTTTTCCTTGCCCAGGGACTCAAAATTGGCTGCAGATCACCTGGGTGACAGTCTTTCCTCCTCCCCCCAGGATGGCATTTCTTTGTGAAGTTGTTGTGCAGGTTTAGGGATTTTTTTGAGGACTTCAGCTGGATGCGGTGACTCACGCCTGTAATCCCAGCACTCTGGGAAGCGGAGGTGGGGACCCTTTGAATTCAGGAGTTTTAGACCAGCCTGAGCAAGAGGGAGACCCCATCTCTACTAAAAACAAAAACAAAAACAAAAAAATAGAAAGATTATCTGGGCGTTGTGGTGGGCACCTGCAATCCCAGCGGCTTGGGAGACTAAGGAAAGTTTGAAGTTGCTGTGAGCTAGGATGCCACAGCACTCTATCCAGGGCAACGAAGTGAGACTCCATCTCTAAATGAATAAATAAATAAATTTTAAAAAGTGGACTTCAGTTCTCTTAGTTAAAGGAAAATGCCTGGTGGTGGTGGGCATGCCCAGGACCAGTGTCCTCTTTGTATTTTGGGTGGTTCTTGATCTTCACTTCGGGGACCCCTCCTTCGCCTTCCTCCATAAGCATTGTCTGACCCAAGAGTCACCTGAAGTGCATGGATTCACGAAGTCTATGGGTATCTTTCAGTGACAAGCGACGGTCCGAGAAACCATCACAGCTCCTAGCACAGGGTAAGGCGGGGGTCGCCACTTGGTAGAGCTGCAACCGTGCTCCGGAGAGCCCAAAGCCTGCGTGTCCTCACCATTTGTTGCTCCAGCAAGTCCCTGCTGGCAGCTGTGCTGGGAGCCACATGCACACATTTTGTGGGCAAGGATATTCGGCTTCCTACTGCTGCTCTGACACAAGTTGTCACCAACTCAATGGCCTAAACAACTCAAATTTATCACCTTACAGGTATGGAGGAAGTGTGTTTTACTAGACTGAAATTAAGGGCTTGGCAGGGCTGTGCTCCTCCCAGAGACTACAGGGGGAGTCTGTTTCTTTGCCTTCTCCGGCACCTGGAGGCCACCTGCATCCCTGGGCTTGTAGCCCCTTCAGGGCCAGCAGAATCGCATCTTCAGCTCTCTCTCTGACTTCATCACATCCCCTTCTGAACTCTGACCCTCCTGCCTGCCTCTTGTGACTACATTGGACCTATCAGGATAATGTCCCTAATTTAAGTGCTTTTACTTAATCACATCTGTAAAGATCCCTTTGCCATGTGAGGTAACACATTCACGGGTTCTGGGGATTAGGATATGTACAGCTTTCAGGGGACATTACTCTCTCACAGAAAGTTTCCATTTTTAGTTTCACTTTATACATAAGGAAACGGAGGCTCAGAACGGCTTGCCCAAGGTCATGTCGCTGATGTGGACCTGGGATTCTAATCCAGGTGAGTCAGAGCCCGAGCTCAGCGTGTACCCTTTCTGCAACAACATGCTGTCTCCAGTGGTTAGTGGGTGCCTGTGCTCCCCAGACCCGCAGCGGGCCTCCGAAGTGCCCAACTGAGTAACATTCTCCTATATCAGCTCATACAGTCACAGCTGTCAGCTCCAAAGCTGACCTGCACGGTAAGGCCAGCATTCTGAACATGTCTCCCCTCCCGAAAGAAGGGCCTCGTCACCCCTGAGTCGCACAGTGCCAACCTCCATCCCTATTTGCCTTCTGTGTCTGCTGGGGGTGCCTCCAAGTGCGGTCCGTGGGCCAGCAGCATTGGCACCCCTGGAAGTGTGCTCGGAATGCAGGATCTCAGCCAGGTCAGAGCCTGCATTTTACTTGGGTCCTGCTGATTCTCATGCACTTTGACGGTTAGGAAGCTCTGGTCGCAAGCACCACTCTCTGTCGGGGCTACCTCCTCACCACACCTATTTCTCCTTCTCTCCCACCCCCTCTGCAGGTAGCTTGGGCTGGCATTCCTGCAGCTTGGGAGGGAGCATTCGGGAAATGTCTACGTTGCTCTTTCTGTCCTAGCTTTGAATTGGCAGCAAAAGGGGCCCCGCCTGGCAGTGCTCGGCTGGGGCTGCCGCTGGGTGGGGGAGGCGTCACTGTGACCTGCAGCCTCGGGCCCCAGCCAGTTGGTCTTGCTGCTGCCCCTGGGCACACAGCTGGGCACACAGCTGTCTGGAGCTGTGCTGGGCACCCTCTCCTGTGTACCAGTCTCCGCGAGAGGCAAAGGAGAAGGCGTGAAATGACTTTGACCTTGGTGTCTAGGCAGTTCCCTCTCACTCAGAAAGTGCTTCAACATGTTGGCCTGGTACGTTCCGAGCACTGTGGAGTTTTGGCAGAGCGGCCGATAAGTATTTTTAGTTCCTTCCTCCTTAATGTTCGCCAGAAAACCACAGTCATTACTCATGAACAGGAGATGTTCCTTCCCTCCCAGTCTCCAGAAGAGTCTGGGCTTGCCCTCAGATGCCCACTGAGGAACCCCTGCCCTGGACTTCGGAGCCGTCTCTGAAATCCATGTAATGCTGAACACTGTGTATATTTTAACAGAATAAGCCCTAAGCTTTTTAAAATTCTTTTTTGCAGTTTTGGCTGGGGCCAGGCTTGAATCTGCCACCCCCGTACATGGGATAGACACCCTACTCCTTTGAGCCATAGGCACCGCCCTTTTCTTAATTAATGTACTTTTAAAAGTTGTGGTAAAATATACATAGCATAGAATTTACCATTTTAACCACTTGTGACCTTTTGTGACTGGCTTATTTCCCTTAGGCTCACGTCTTCAGTTATATCCATCCATGATGTTGTGGCCTAAGCTTTTTCTTTTTATTTCTTTTGTCACTTATTTAATTGATAAAGGTAATGCTGTATTAAAGCACAACTGTATTTTGTGTTGTTTTTTGAGACAGAGTCTCACTATGTCACTCTCATAGAGTGCTGTGGCGTCACAGCTCACAGCAACCTCACACTCTTGGGCTTAAGTGATTCTCTTGCCTCATCCTCCCAAGTAGCTGGGACTCCAGGCGCCTGCCACAATGCCCAGCTACGTTTTTGTTGCAGTTGTCATTGTTGATTTTAGCTGGCCTGGGCTGGGTTCGAACCCACCAGCCTCAGTGTATGTGTCCAGAACCCTACCCACTGAGTTATGGGCATCACCCACAACTGTATTTTTAATTTTCTTTTAGACAACCAAAATAAAACGCCCAGGACCAATGTCCCCTTTGTATTTCAGGTGGTTCTTGATCTTCACTTTGGGGACCCCTCCTTCTCCCTCCTCCACAAGGATTGTCTGACCTGAGAGTCATCTGAAGTTCACAGATTCATGCACAACCATTTCTGGTTAATCCTAGCACATGGGCAGCATCCGATTTCGGAAAAGGAACAGGAAACTAGGAGCCAAACATAGGGCCGCCCTTGGGTCTTCATGGGAATGGTCTGGGGAAAGCCGGCTGTTGCGAAAAGAAGGGGAATAGGCCTTACGTGGGGATGCCAAGGGGAAGGTTCCTGCACCCTCAGCTTCTTCAATCACGGTTCCCTGTGTGGGTCTTAGTGTTAATGGCTGTATCTTCCAGACCACAAGGGGATGAGGCTCCCCTGGAAAAATCCTCACCATCGGTGGAGGGATAATAGCCTTAAGGATCTAGTTCAGTAAACGCAGGATTCTTTTGTGATGCACTTTCCAAATGAGGCGCGTGCACTTTGGGATTAATTAAACTCTCTTCCAGCTGCCTGCCAGTGTAACCTTTCTTTTACGCTTCTTAGGGGGGGCTCACGAACGACGAACGACGTAAAAAGTCAAATCTATTATGTTCATGACTCGGAGGGAGAGATCCGGGACAGAATTATCGTTTGCACGGAAGGTTTTTTTGTTGTTTTAATTTTCGTTTTGGTAATTTTCTGAGTTTTGAATCTAACGGAGAGCTGTCTGAGCGGTGTGTTAGCTCAGCAACTGATTCCACCCGGGAGAGAGGGGGAATTAAAGTTATAGAAGCCAAGGGATGGGGGGTGTGATGCTGAGGACAGCCTGAACCCCTGATTTCTTGGCACACTGGGGGGACACTAAAGAGCTATATGAAAGTTGAGTGCTGACTGTTTAAGCCTTGGCCCGGTTCTCGCCGTGTCTTTGAGTGCATGACATTTAATTAATTTTACAGTTAATTTTTTTTTTCACCGTTCCATTTTTGACAGTGTCACTCTCAGATCTCTCAGCTGGGTGGGTAAAAATCCGTATCAGTCATTACCCTTGCTCAAGCCCAGACAGGGTCATCTGGCCACAGCAAGAGATATGGTGAGAACGGCAGAGACAGGTTTCACCGTGTGGACAGTTTCCTGAAAGAGCCTTGGTCCCGAGGCGCCATCTCAGTGTCACAAGTGTACCTTTCAAAGCTTCCTCTCTCCTGGCCTCAATCTCTAGGAGCTTTGAAAAAATGCTGCATTTCTAAAATCCATCCCTCCCTCTCTCCCTTCCTTCCTTCCTCCCTATGAAATAAACACACACACAATAACAAATAAGGCTGGGCACGGTAGCTCACACCTATAATCCTGGCACTCTGAGAGGCCAAGGCGGGAAGACTGCTTGAGCTCAGGAGTTTGAGACCAGCCTGAGCAAGAGTGAGACCCCCTTTTTACTAAAAATAGAAAAACTAGCTGGGTGTTGTGG
>CAUYON010027540.1:0-23618 GCA_963573935.1 Arctocebus calabarensis
TAAGGCGAATATTGGTTTTCTTTGAGTTATCCCAGAGCTGTCTGAGAGAATCATCCATTTTTGCCTTCCATTTCTCTTCTTCTTTGGAAGTTTGGGAGCATTTGGAAGCTTTGTCTTGAAATCCTTTCTTCTGCTTGCTCCATTCTGTTACTGAGGGATTCTACTGTATTTCTCAGATTTTTGAGGGCTACAACTTCTTGTCTCAATGTGTCAAAATCTTTGGTCATTTTGTCTTTGAATTCATTCAGTTCTTGAGATATCTTTTGGGTCATCCTTTGGATTGCTGCTTGAAATTCTAATTTCATCTTATCCTCCACAGCACTGATCTTGGTTGCTATCCAGACTCTGAATTCAACTTCTGACATCTCAGCCATTTGCTTATGCAAGGGATCTTGTGCTGTATTCTACCTTGTCATTCCTTGTGGGAGTTTATCTACTCTGATTATTCATATTGCCGGAGTTTTTCTGTTGATTCTGCCTCATGTTTATTTTTCACTGTTGCCTATGACCATCCTCAGAGTTGGGGCAGTGTCTCTCCCAGATCAAACCCTGGCAGAATCACTCTATTGTTACTGGATCTTGGTAGGGAGTGACCCTGTGTATTTAATGATTTCTCAAACCCTGCAGGGTGGAAAGCTTAAATCCTCCTCAGGCAGCTTAGAAGACACTTTAAATTGCTGATTTGGGCTAAGAAGAAGCTTTCCCAGGAAAGCGCTTGTCACTGGGATCACTCCTTAAGTGGCTATCCACTTACCCAGTGTGCCAAAACCAGTCTCACCCTATGCCCCTGAGGGTGAGAAGGCATCTCAGTCCCTGTCTTTAAGCTGCTCAGTCACTAGATTACTTGCTTCCACCTGATGTTTATTCTGCAACTCTGACAGTGGAGCTTGCCAGGGCAGTTCTCCCATAATGGCTCCACACAGCCCACCACCAAACACTGGCAGCTCCGTCTGGCTCGGTGGCCCAGTCTGGGGCCCCAGACAACACTCAAAGACCCCTGCACTCTTGCCCAAGTTGTCCCAAGGCAGTTCAACTGAGCACCAAGTCCAAAAGAAACCCAAACAGCTCACAGGCAAGACCTTTCCCACCTGCAGTCCCACTGTTGCCCCACCCACAGCTGCCGACAGGATTAGACCGAACGCACACACGCAACCACTTGCCCAATCTCCCTTGCTTTTGCGTTCCTCAGGGTGTTCAGAAGTCTCACACCATCTCCCTGTGTCCCTAAAGGGAAGTTTCTAAGCAGATCCCACCTGCCAGAGATGCCTGAAGTCCTCTCTCCCCAGTCTCACCATGCCCAGTTGCAAGGAAGCTGTTACTCAGCTGCCATCTTGCTCCACTCTCTACCCTCTTAGTTATTTCTTTTTATTGTTGCCAATCTATGAGACTTGATGTGCTCTAGAGCCCAATTCTTAGATGAGTTCTCAAACTTTCCATTTTAAGAAATTTTTCAGTCTTGTATTTTGACAGAGGCAAGAGCATCATTTGAGCTGAGGATTTTGGGGCTATAGGGAGCTCTGGCTCTTGCTGGGCAGCCAGGCAACGTAGTGAGACCCTGTCTTTATGAAAAAAAAAAAAGAAAAGAAAAGAGAATATTATGTACATACAACAAAAGGCTGCAATTTAAGTGCCTAGTCTAGAACTCTACCCTGAGTTCTAGTTTCAATTGTACAACTTCCTGTCCAATGGAACATGGGCATCAGACAGACAATTCTAGAGCAATGTTCCCAAACAAGGTGTGATCACACCCTGTCAACATGCTTCTTTCTCTATCCTTTTTTCCCTTCTCTGTTTATGGTTCCCTCTCCTTCCAGGTGCTTGGATCAAAAGTACAGTCTTCCTTGGTTCACTTTGTCTCTTACACTCCACCTCCAGTCAATCAGAAAATCTTATTAGTTCTAATTAAAAAAAAATGTTATAATCTTACTACTTTTCACTTCCTATGGGATTACCCACTCATTTGGGCACATCTTAGATTTCACCTCAACTATCTTAAGAACCTCATATCCAGTCTATCTTCTTCAGATTTTGCTCTGTTTGGAACAAGATTTTGGGTAATGTCATTTGTCTGGTTAAAAATGCCTCCAATATTATTCTATCTCCATCAGAATAAAACCATATCCATTCTTGGTCTTTCTCTCGTCTCCTTGTTAATCTGTGCACAATTCTGTGGCTATCCTAACTGCTGTGCTCTTTCTCAAACCCACGAGACAGACTTCCCTCAAGACACACATTAGTACTCACTGTTTCAACTTCCCAGGATAATTCGGTTAGACTTCTGTTCAGATTTCACCTTATTGTGCAGGATTTTCTTGGTTATCCTATGTGAAATAGTAACATCTTTTTATCATCTTCTAGACTCAATAGCCCCTTTGTTATCTTCGACCCAAGATCGCCACTTTTTTTTTTAAACTATCTCTTCCCACTTAACAATGAAAGGTCTTTAAAATAGGAACATTATCTCTATATGCCTGGAATAAGGTCTTAAGGTACTTTGGTTTCATTGAATTTCATATCTTGAAATCTAAGGGATGAAATAACTTTCTAAATGGAATATTTATCTTGCATCTCAATTTATAATCTTTTTAGAAATCAGATTTAAAGAAAGTAAACATTAGAGGAAAAGGCTTTCAATTTTTTAGTCAGTCAAAATAAATGGATCAAGCCACTTTTGAAGAATACAAAAATATTTCAGACTGCTCGATATATGTTTTCATGTTTTTTATTTGATGTGAAAAACAGTCATGGAAGGAAAGTCATTTTTAAAAGCCAAGAAGATTGTTATATTCCTATATAGAATGACTAACACCCAGTCATTATAGCTACACAAGGCAATAAGAAAACTTCAGAGCTCTGAGAAGCTTTTAAAACTCAACTGGTTGCATGAACGAGAGAGAGAGTGGGATTGAAAAGCCCTAGGCTCTGGTGGAATTCATCAGACTGGAGCCTCACACTCAGGGCAAGGATGCTAGTATTCAATTTAAAAGAAGACACTCTGTAAGTAAAAGTAAATATCTAATTATAGATATTGCAGTTTGTGGTCCCTATTACAGGAAGAAAAATATCAGAGGAAATTGGAAATGTACCGAAGCTGCAAGATTTCCTCACTCAGGTAAAGGAGAATTCTCCCATGTGGGAATCAAGAGTGAATCGTTAAATGGTTGAATGTAGACGTTGGTTCCAAAATTCCAAATGCAGATGAGAACAGAGTACCACTCTGTGGTTAAGTGAGGACTTCAACAAATATCTATGCATACTGTTTAGGGAAATAATAGGAAATGAGGTTGTAATTCCTTCTGTCAGAGCTCTGAAGATGCCATTATAACTAATCACTGTCCATTACTAATTTCTGTGGTCTAATTTATTCTGTACCCATCTGGAAAATAACCATTTTTCTTAAACTAGTTTACCTTCATAGATAAATCAAGTTAAAATAATATTTCCAAATTTAAATACAGCTGCTCTTACCTTGATCTTTTCTCTTCTTTTATAAATCACTGAAAACTGGACAGAAAGAATGTGATTTAGAAATAACAGAAGAGAGGTGAGCTGTTCCAGAGTTGGAGAATTACTGTTGTCTCTTACATGCACTCATCAGAGACTTCATACATCAGCTGGTAGACACTCTGGTCATAGGTGCATTTATTTATGAAGTGAAACTTTCAGCGCCATTCCTATATCCCAATAAGCTCATATTTTATGCTCAATTTCACTTTAATATCCATCAGAGTATTTCAGTCATTATGAATAACTGGAAGTCCTGAGACCTAATTTGCAACACTCAACTGGTCCTTCAATGAACTGATGCCTCAGGGGTGTAATGCTATACAGGTAAATCTTCCCATGAGAAATTAAATATGGATACAATTCTCTAATGCAAAATTCATTTCAGTTGAACTTAGAGCTGAGCATTTCTTGTTGCCTTTCAGGATGTCAGCATAACAAACCCATCTTAAACTGTAATGAGCTCTTTATACCAAATAAATCCTATAGCACACAGGCTGGAATAACTTTCTGGGGAGTTCACTACAACCCACTGTTTTCCAAGTGATGAAGTACTTCCCCATTCACAAGTCCAAGCAATGGAGTACATGGTGTAAAGTAACCACACCAATTTACATTTCTGAGAATGGCTATTATAACTGCATAAAATAGATGAAAACAGTTCATTTTGACTTTGAAATAACCATATGACATTTATATTGTAATGTCACTTGTAAGTGATAAAATCAATGAGATGTAAAAAAGAAAGAACCCAAATATATAACATTAAAAAAATACAAATAGTTGCAATGATAATTGCTAGTTTAGAAAAATTGTTATATATGTAATTTGTCAGGAAGAAATCTTTTGTTCAGGGACATAAATCTAAATGAGGCAGAAATAAAAAAAATTTCAATTTGCGCCTTTCCACCAGGTAGTCAAAACAATCATAAACGAGAAGTACCACATTCATATTTTATGTTTCCTATTATAGTAATATAAACTTGATAATTAAATATGCTGTTATCATTGTATTTTGGGGGCCTACCAGTGGATGAGGTGGTTGGGAAGATTGAGAACTGTGTAAGATAACTATTTTCTGGTCAGTTTTTTCCTTTAAAAAAGTTTCATATAATCAAAATAACTTCCCTCTCCAGTTGGTTCTTCAGATAAAGACTCAAGTGGTCCTTTCCTGGCTACTGAGTGGGTCAAGGATAGCATGAAGGAAATGCTTCATTTTAGCTTCTCTAGAATGAATCGATTTGTGAACAAATCAATAATGTGAGGTTAAGGAAAACCATCAAACTATTAAAATGATTTTTTTCCTGGGGTTTATTTTGCTAAATTGGGCATGAAGGGAGTGGTTATCCAGAAGTTTGGAGACATTTATATCCTGAACAGTTTGCTCTGTGTAAACTGAATAGCCTGATTTACTTGTAGACACACAGGATTGCGTGGGGTCGTTTATTAGGTGATCAGAGGCCCAGGTTTTATTTCCTTACCTGAGCCTCGCCTCTCCTACCCACAGGCCTACTTCTTCCTCCTTCCTCTGTCTGGCTAATGCATTTTAACCTTCCTGTGTCCCTTACTAAGTACTTCCTCCTTTATAAACCCATGGATTGGATTAGATATCCCAGCTATCTGTTCTACAATATTTTGTTCCTCTCAAATTGTATTCATCAAACATTTTTGTAAATGCTTAACTATTTGCAGCTTCATGTGATCTATAATTTCTATGTGGTAGAAACCTCATCTTGCCATCTATTTCTGTCTTCCCAGCTGGAAGCACAAGCTCAGCATGTAGCAGGTACCCAAATATTTGATCAATAAATCCATGACTCAATAAAGTGATATTGAAAGCATCTGTTTCTCTAAGGCCTTATGTATATATGTATGCATGCATGTAGGTATTTATTTTTTTGTTTTTCCTCTAAATAACTTGCTATAGTTTTCTCCTTATTTTGATAGTATCATGCCTCATTGAGAATTTCAACAAATAGGTCTCATGCTACTTGTCATACAAGTGTGCCTTGTTTAAGCTTAGGTGAATACACTAATTAGACGGCTGATAGGTTCATTGTACAACATCTAAATGGCCAAAGGTCAAGGTCCTAACTGGTGACAAAATGCACCCTTTTCTTTCCATTCGCATTATTACTTCTGTTTTTAGCAATGCAAATAAACTTTTGCTCATTATTAAATTAATGATAATTACAGCACTTTGTAGTCTACAATAACATGTGTGAACACAAGTTCTCTAACAAGGAATTTTAAGCAAAGAGACTTTATTCCAGTGATCACTTTGTAAACTGAGAAGGGTAGTCCATGGAAAAAGAAGGTGTGTTTCAGAGAACAAAAGGTTCTGAATCAAGTCCACTTCTGCAGATGAAAAATTCAAATTTGCTTAGTTCTGATTGGCTGATATACTGTTCTGGTGACCAGCACACCAAAAGCCTTGACTTAATCAATATTCAGTGTATCCATGTCACAAAAACGCTTGTGGCCCCTTAATATTTTGAAATAAAAAAGGAGATTGATACAAACGAAGAGGAGAGGAAGGAGGCATAAAAAGGGGGAATAGAGAGAAAGGATAAAGGGAGAAAGGGAAGAAAGAGGATTCAGAGAGAGAGGGACACAAGAGAAGGTCTGTCGGCTTGGGGACTTTGAAGAGACACTGGGCAGGTGAGTGAGAGGAAACCCTGGAGGCTGAATATCTAGAAGGGAAAGTATAAAAGACTAAGTGAGAACCTGAGCACGCCTGGTGTCACAGAAGAAATCCAAGCCAAACCAGAAACGTGTCTGTTAGCTAAATAAGCTAATATTTCATTACATCTTTCCACTTGAAGAGCTCCCCTGCCACCCAAACGCTCATTTTTAATATAATATTAGTAGCAGCACCAGGTAATACCTACCAAATGTCTTAAGATCAGGCTTCAGAACAAATTTTCCCACAGACATAAATTCTGTTACCCCTCTCTCATATTGCTGGGCAACTAGATGTACTTTGTGGATAGGTGAAGTTACCTCATTACCAATAATAAACATATCATTTGTTTTTCAAATCATTTTTAGACTCTTTTATAATGTAAGTGCTTCTTCCTTCTTTAAATAGAAAAGAGAACGTAATTTAAATTGTATTATAGCTTTTATTAAAATCATCATTTCACTATGTGGAATTTAAAACTTTATCTGTCAGTCGGTCTATTCTATTCATGTTAAGCTGTCAGTCACTATTTCCGTCATTATATCTACTTCAGTCATTCCTTAATCCATTCATTCATTCATTTATTCATTATTCAGCATTCCTAGCTTCTAACACTGTACTGGTTTAAATTTATGGTTTACATAAGCAATAAAAATGACATTTCAGTGTTAAAAGAAGTAAAAATGTCTGCATTGAACAGTGGAAATACCAAAGAGCAGTCAATGTGGTGAGAGTCAGAAAAAGCTGAGAGAATCTTAAACTATGAACAGGAATTAGAAGATGGAAGTGGGGAATGGTGTTTGGAAGAAGAATAGACTTAATATAAGAAATACCATGAGCAAAGGACGGGAGCTATGAGCTACTAAAAAAGTGTTAACTAAAAAAATTAATTGATGAGATTTATACTTTGGAAAAAGGAGAGATTTATTTCTCAAAAAGGGCAGCAACCTGCTGAGTGGCCGTTGGGACAGTTTGGGAAACAGAACCCCCACCAGAGGCCAGACACACCGTGCTTCAAAGAAGAAACAAAAGGAAAGCAGATTTTATACTGTATGGGGTGGTCAAATAGGCTATGCACATCTGGCAAGCCACGGGAGGGGCGTGCATGAAGGGAAGTCATAGGCACCATCTCTCCCACTCCCGTCCCATCACGTCATGCTGGGAGCTCAATTTTAAGTTACTTCTGGGGTCCCCTTGGCCAAAAGAGGTTCTTCCATTAACAAAAGGCTTAAGCTTTTATTTTTAGTTCATAGAGTGTGAGGAAGGAAGATATGATCAGATTTGTGTTTTAGAAAAATGACTCTAACATTACTTTTCATCTCCTCTGGTTTTAAATTTATTAACATGCCATGCTTGATGAAGAAAGAAATGAACATTAAAGAACCATAGGATAAATAAGAGCTGATAAACTAAGGTAAGATATTTGGTTTGGTCGGAAGAACTTTAGGATTAATCTTCTATACTCAAATGACATTTTGGAGGTTAGAGACTTTCAAAGGTAAGATAGTGAAGTCAGAAGTTAAAGCAAACTATATCACATTTTCAAAATTTATAAATTATTTTAGGGTGATATGATTATATTTCTAGATAAACTCAACTTTATATCCCTAAAGTATATATGATTATATATACATTTACATATTTACACACATGCATGCATATATAACATATATGCCTACCTTAGAAATAAACATGAACTTGCAAATGACTTTTTTTTTGCTATTGTTGATAAAACAAAATGGAATGCTTACTGTCAATGGGGAAGTCTGGCTGATTTCAAAAAGAGATTCTCTAAAAGCAACAAAAAAATTGAGTGAAGAAAGGATCATGGCACTCAACAGAGGACGAGGGCTATCAGGGAATTAAATTCACAATAGTTGCTTGCCAGCATTTATTTTTACCGTGTACATGTGTAGTGGTTTCAATATGATCTGAGGGCTGAGAATGTAGCTAGGATCCAGAGCCAGTAGAGCATCACTGAAAGCTGCACAGCGGATGCCCAGCCTGAAGATCAACCATGAAGATTGATCTCATGAGATAATTCAGGATGTCCTCCTGATCTGGATATCAGGAGCAGAGAGGGCAGCCCTGGACTGAGAAGGTGGAGCTGGAATTATAGGTCCTGCAGGGCGTTTACTGATGTGATCCTCAGTGTAAATCATGTGACTTCTATTCTGACAGTCTTGTGGTGAAGATGCTGTCAAGAGGCATAGCAGAAATTTCTGGCTTATATTCCCAAGAGTTTTGGTAGAAGGTGAGGAAAAAACTTCCATTAGACGCATTTTATTCATGACATTCATTCATTATTCAGGGAATAGAAAAACAGCACATTGACACTGCTAGTTACATATCAAAACCATCCCATTTTGAAATTAATTAGCAGTGAAAGTCCTAGTACACATTTTCTTTCAGTTTTGGTGGCTTGTGTCATGTGGTGTCGTTCCTTACATAGTTAGACTTTTATTTTGGGATGTGAAATGCAACAGATTTTGCAGAAGTGTATTTACATTTGCAAATGGCTAAATATCCTTTGAGAAAATAAAAGCTATGCTAGGCACACCACTCCCACCCTGCATGTGAGGAACGAATGATCAGACGCTGAATACTGTGTGTGGCGACCTCCCAGGGATCTTGGTTCTGACTTATTTAAATATTACTCAGCTTCTTAAATAGTGGCTTAAAAGGCACAGAAAGATAAATCTCTCATGTTCCTACTCACATGTGGGAGCCAAATAATAAAAACAATTGATCCCATGAGATAAAGGATAGCATGTGGGTTATCAGAGACTGGGAAGGGTAGAGGGGAGGGAGCGATAAAGTGGGCTTGGTTGATGGGGACAGAAACACAGGTGGGGACCAGGTAGAATAAACAGTAATTGAGAGCACAACAAAGTGACTATAATCAACAACTAGTTAAGGTATGGTTCAAAATGTCCAGAAGAGTGGAACTGGCATGTTCCTACCACAAAATGATAAATGCCTGTGGTGATGGAGACCCCAATCATCCTCATTTGATTAATTCACATTGTATGCCTGCATCCAACCACCACATAAATCATATGAAGAGATACAAATATTATGTCTCCATAATAATTAAAAATAAAAATAACATAAAGTAGCACCTAACACATCTTAGTGGATCGCACCACCTTTTTAAAACCGATGAAGACACAGTGGAATCACTCTTTCCAAAAAGCATCCAGACCCACAGATGCACAAAATTCTTCTTATCATTTTAGGAGGTTCATGAATGCCCCAAAGGCCCATTCTGGAACCCAAAGTTAACTACTCCTGAAGCAGATAATTTGGAAACAATTTACCCTGTTCAGCTTTGCAGCATTTTAATGCAATTTTAAGTCAAAGAGTCATAGATGCCATGCAGGAAACCAATGTAGATTAAATAATCTCTTCTATAAAAAAGGAAAAGCTCTCTTTGAGTTATAAGTTTTTGATCTGCACTTTCCGTGGTTGTTCTGCCTTCTTTTCAAGATGAATGTCTTTTAGGAAATTTCATAATCACCACAAAACTACTCTCATTTGCTGCCTGTTTTGCTTATACATCACAGTTGCTTTGAACTAAATAGACTAAATTTTGATCTCTATATGTGCAGCAACCAGGTTGTCTTAAAAGTGAGGAGACTTTCTGCACCCTTTCCTTGTTTCTAGTAAAGAATCACAACCAAGTGTGGACTCAGTAATTTTGCAGATTGATGATGATAGGGGTAAATTTAGGAAAAAACGAATGAAAAAAAGGAATTTTCTCACAGAACTGCAAGAGACCATTTTGAAATGCAGCTTAATTAGATTGCCAACAGATGCATGTGGAAGAAAATAAGCATTTCTTGAAGCAAAAACTCTTAGGAATTTTAAAATTACATTTTAAATTTCAAGCTGGAATAGAAGTTGATCTTCTGTAATGAGGAAACATTTGATTCTTTTGAAGGTGTTGAAAGTCTACAGTAAGCAATACATTTTGGCTTGATAGCTTATGACATTTCAAAGACCATTCATGGATTCTATGTCCTTGTGTCCTTGTAGTGCTGCCACATATAGAAAAAATTTTTACCTCTTATTCTGTTAATTTAATAAAGTGAAAAAGAACACTCCTGTAACAAACTCAGGTGGGCTAATATCTTAGCTTCTGTATATTCCACACCCATTCTGCTGTCTTTAACATCTACAATTTGTCCTGAATCAGATGGTAGATCTCCAGCTCTGTAGATATGTTGTTTTCAGAATTCAATACTATGTAAATCCTGTAACTTACATACCACAGTTGAGAGTAGCCTTTTCCTTGTGTACGTTTATCATGTTTTTTCTATCCATTGGAAGGTGATGTTTTTCTGAGTCTTTGCACTGTGTGGGAATTAGGAATAGACAAGAAGGCAGCAGGTGGTAGAGGCGTCACCACCAGAGCACTGGGGATTAAGCTAATCTGTTTCTTCACTGCTGTCTTCTAAAATCAACACCTCTATTTCATGAGTTTCCACTGTTTATGAATATTAACCAGTGAGACTATTATTAATGAGTAATTTTGAGCTTTACTGCTGTTCATCAAACATGTGGATGAGAATGACCCCAGGGTGGAGAGTGTCAGTGTAGTAATTTTTTTGGACACTGAGAAGACTGTGATGCTGCTTCCCTGCAGCACGTTCTGCTCTCACGTGTTTTGTTGCCATAATGCTTTGCCCTAAATTATCATGAGCGTGTGTGTATCCAGGGTGCCAAATTTCTATAAAACAGATCCAGAAGCCTACAGCATAATGATAGCCATTAGAACCATCTTTACTCATAATTTTTATCAAAATGAGGGAAACAGGGGGTGGAGGCAAGATGGCCAACTGGAGCCAGCTTTCCACAGAGGCTCCTGTCAGAAGGAGAGAGTTAAAGGACAGAAGTTTAGCAAGTAAGCTGACAGTTTGGAGCTGAGCCAAGAGAGAAGGTTGAAGAATGCACATCAACCCTGTGAGGTGAGCTGCAACACCAAGGGTACAAACAATAGGTACAAAAGCCATCACCAAGTGGATGGGAGCCCCCTCACCCAAGAGAAAGTCTTACAGTATACTTTCTACAAATAAGTGAGCAGAGCTAAAGCATTCTCCCATTTTATCCCACGGGACAGACCCTCTAAAAACCTGACTTCCTTCCCCTACTAGGGTGCCACAGCACTCTCCTGCCAGGCATAAAACTATATAAAACTGTACATATTCTCTACCTGCAATTCTGAACTCCCAGGACTCCCCTTCACTCTCACCCCAAGGCCTGGATGCCTGTCCCCCATGGAGTCCAGATTCTTGGGCATTTTCTCGAGAGGTGTGGACAGGGCATGGGCATTTGCAGGTCTATGCTGATTCTGTGGCATGGGGGTAAGGAGAAGACAGTGGACTGAAGGAACCATACAGGAGAGAGAGAGGTGGTGCCCCGTGGCACAGAGCAGTAGCAGGTATAATAGCGCTCACACCCCTGGGGATATTTTACAGAGACACTCCCTGTCTCTCCAGGCAAGCAGAGAAATCTGGGCATCTTCTCCAGTGGCAGACACTGGCAGAACAGATCTGGGAAGATAATGCAGGCTCCATGAGTAAAGGGTATGTCTGAGGTGGTACCTACCTGGGTAGGGCACAGCTAGGATGGAGAATAGAAGATTCGTGCACAGAAATGGCATACTCCCAGGGTGGGGGCTAAGCCAGGACTGCTTTAGTGAGCCTAAGAAGTACCTGGCCCTCAAGGTATCATAGCTGAGACAAAGGCAGGAGGGCAGAGGCTTGAACTCAGTGGCAAGTGTGAACTCTAACCGCACCCGCCCCAACACAGACTGCAGCGGAGACAGATACACCAGGTCCAGGCAGAGGCACAGACTGGGGCTGAGTCACAGTTTCTGTGAACTCAAACAGTGCCTGGTCTGCAGGGAATATAGCAAGGACAGAATCACAAATTCTGTGAAAATATAAGTATCAGCAACATCAGTCAGGGGCCAGGGTGGAACTGAGTGAACCGCCCCAGCTTCCATTAACCACCTGAGGTTGTGGGGCCTCAGCTCCTCCTGCTGAATGGTGGCACAGTGTGGAGGCCTGGCTGAGGAGCGATAGATATCCCTGTGACTCAGGCAGGCACAAACCTCTGGAAGAGCATCAGCACATTGGAGGGAACTGGGTCACAGCCCTGTGGGGTTACCAGTGACTGGGTGTGACAGAGGTGAAAGGTGAAGAAGGAGGCATCAAACTTCCCAGACTAATTCATTTACTGACAGTGTACTTCTGACTCCATGGAGCACCATGGAGTTATACTCGAGCTGCCAGCAGACCCTTGCTATCTAGTTGCCGGAGACCTTTTGAACTCTCCCACTTGAGACCAGGTGCTGACTGGGACAATTGATATGGCTCTCTCTGACTGGATCAATCAGCAAAGGATTATCCAAAGTGGTACCCTGGGTGTGTGGTTGTGGGAAGGTTTGATTTTCCTTTTCCGTTGGTAGCCCATGTGGCCTGGAGTGACTTAATTGCTGATATTTCTCCACAGCTGAGACTTCAACCCACAGTAACTTATTCACTAGGGTAAGAGAGAGAACAGCTAAAAACAAGACAGAGCCACTTAGCCCCTCCACACCAAGTGAGTCCCCAGTGTCTCAGGCTGTAGCAGTGTATGGCTCCTTGGCAAAGCTCTAAGGGAAAAGATACAGACACCAGTCCCAGCTCTTGGGCAAAGGGCTGGTTAATCACTACTCCAGGAGCGCCCCCTAAACCAACTTCACCTTACCTGCTCATCTAGCCAAATGGTGTAAAATAATCATGGGGTGGAATCAGTGGAAAACTCTGGTAGTATAAATAATCAGAGTAGATCAACTACCCCAAGGAACGATACGGCAGACACAACTGAAGATCCCATTCATAAACAAATGGTTGAGATATCAGAAATTGAATTCACAATTTGGACTGCAAATAAGATTAATAGAATCTTAATCTATAAAGTTGGAATTAGATATTAAAGGAGCATTAAAAAAGTTGTCTCAAGAATTCAATGAAATCAAAGACAAAATCACCAAAGATTTTGACACATTCAGACAAGAATTCGCAGCCTTCTCTTTGAAGATCTGAGAAATACAGTAGAATCCCTCAGTAACAGAATAGAGCAAGCAGAAGAAAGGATTTATAACATTGAAGACAAAGTTTTGAATGCTCCCAAACTATCAAAGAGGAAGAGAAATGGAGAGCTAAAATGGATCATTCTCTCAGAGAGCTCTGGGATAATTTGAAGAAAACTAATATTTGCCTTATAGGAATCCCCGAAGGCAACAAAGTTGCTTCACAGGGCACAGAGCTCTTCTGCATGAGGTTATGAAGGAAAGCTTTCCAGACATGCCAAGAGATTCTGAAATTCAGATAGCAGACAGTTTCAGAACCCCAGCACAACTTAACCTGAATAAGATATCCCTCAGGCACATCATAATTAACTTCACTAAAGTTAATATGAAGGAGAAAATTCTGAAAGCAGCCAGACATAAGAAAACCACAACCTACAAGAGGAAGAATATTAGAATGACTGAAGATCTCTCTGCTGAAACCTTTCAAGCTAGAAGAGGGTGGTCATTAACTTTTAATCTACTAAAACAAAATAACTTTCAACTCAGGATCCTGTATCCTGCTAAAATGAATTTCATTTGTAATGGAGAAATTAAATCCTTTAATGACACACACATTTTGAAGAAATTTGCCATAACTAAACCAACTCTCCACGATAGTCTCAGACTTATCCTCCATAATGACCAGAGCAATCCTCCACCACAAAAGTAAACTTCCAACTTCCACAGTGGTGAAAGGATTAAAAATGTCCACTGGACTTTCGAAATACTGGATACCTAAAATTCTACCAGCCTTATCAATATTCTCAATTAAGGTGAATGGCTTAAATTGTCCTCTAAAGAGGCACAGGTTAGCTGACTGGATACAAAACTCAGGATAGATATGTGCTGAATACAAGAATCTCATCTTACCTTAAAAGATAAATATAGACTCAGGATGAAGGGGTTGTCATCTATATTTCAAGCAAATGGAAATCAGAAAAAAGTAGGTGTTGCAATTTTATTCACAGATACAATAGGCTTTAAACCAACAAAAGTAAGGAAAGATAAAGATAGTCACTTCATATTTGTAAAGGGTAACACTCAACGTGAAGAGATTTTAATTATTAACATTTATGCACCCAACCAGACTGTGCCTCAATTTATAAGAGGAACTCTAACACACATGAGCAACTTGATTTCCTCCAGCTACATAACAGTCAGACATTTTAATACTCCATTGACAGTGTTGCATAGATCCTACAATAAGAAGCTAAGCAAAAAAATTTTAGACTTAAACTTAACTGTTCAACATTTGGATTTAACAGACATCTACAGAACATTTCATCCTAAAAAAACGGAATACGCATTCTTATAAGCCCATGGAACATATTCCAAAATTGATCAAATTTTAGGTCACAAGTCTAACCTCAGCAAATTTAAAAGAATAGAAATTATTCCTTGCATCTTCTTGGACCATTATGGAATAAAAGTTGAACTCAGTAACAATAGGAATCTGCATACTCATAGAAAAACATGGAAGCTAAATAACCTAATGATGAATGATAGCCTGGTCATAGACGAGATTAAGAAGGAAATTATCACATTTTTGGAGCAAAATGATAATGAGGACACGAATTATCAGAAACTCTGGAATACCACAAAGGCAGTCCTAAGAGGGAAATTTATAGCACAACAGAAAGGAGCAGGCAGAAGAAAGGATTTATGACATTGAAGACAAAGCTTTTGAATGCTCCCAAACTATCAAAGAGGAAGAGAAATGGAGAGCAAAAATGGATCATCCTCTCAGAGAGCTCTGGGATAATTTGAAGAAAACTAATATTTGCCAAGAGAACAGAAAGAGATGAAGTTAACAACTTAATGGAACATCTCAAGCATTTGGAAAAGGATGAACATTCCAATCCCAAACCCCACAGAAGAAGAGAAATAACCAAAATTAGAGTAAAAGTAAATGAAATTGAAAACAAACAAATTATACAATAGATTGATAAATCAAAAAGTTGGTTTTTTTAAAAAGGTCAATAAAATAGATGAACTTTTGGCTAATCTAATCAGAAAAAAGAGTAAAATCTCTGATTTTATCAATCAGAAATGGTAAGATGAAATCACAACAGACTCCTCAGACATTCAAAAAATCTTTAATGAATATTACAAGAAACTTAATTCTCAGAAATATGAAAATCTGAAGGAAATTGACCAGTACTTGGAAGCACGCCACCTACTAAGACTCAGCCAGAATGAAGTGGAAATGTTGAACAGGCATATATCAAGTTCTGAAATAGCATCAACATACAAAAATCTCCCTAAAAAAGAAAAGCCTGGGACCAGATGGCTTCACATCAGAATTCTACCAAACCTTTAAAGAGGAACTAGTACCTATATTACTCAACCTCTTCCAAAATATAGAAAAAGAAGGAATACTACCCAACACATTTTATGAAGCAAATATCACCTTGATCCCCAAACCAGGAAAAGACCCAACAAAGAAAAGAAAATTATAGACAAATATCACTAATGAATATTGATGCCAAAATATTTAACAAGATCCTAACAAACAGAATCCAGCAACACATCAAACAAATTATCCACCATGACCAAGTGGGTTTTATCCCAAGGTCTCAAGGCTGGTTCAATATGCATAAATCTATAAATATAATTCATCACATAAACAAATTAAAAAACAAAGGCCACATGATTCTCTCAGTTGATGCAGAAAGTTTTTGATATTATCCAGTATCCATTCATGATCAGAACACTTGAGATAATTGGGATAGAAGGGACATTTCTTAAACTAATAGAGGCCATCTACAGCAAACCCACAGCCAATATCGTATTGAATGGAGTTAAATTGAAATCGTTTCCACTCAGATCAGGAACCAGGGAAGGTTGTTCATCATCTCCACTACTCTTTAACATTGTAATGGAAGTCTTAGCCGTTGCAATTAGGGAAGAAAAGGCAATGAAGGGTATCCATATAGGGTCAGAAGAGATCAAACTTTCACTCTTCACAGATGATGTGATTATATATCTCAAAAACACCAGGGATTCTACTACAAAACTCATAGAAGTGATCAAGGAATAAAGCAGTGTCTCAGGTTACAAAATCAATACTCATAAATCTATAGCCTTTTTACATACCAACAATAGTCAAGACAAAAACAGTCAAGGACTCTATTCTGTTCACAGTAGTGCCAAATAAGATGAAATATTTGGGAGTTTAGCCAGAAAAGGACATGAAAGATCTCTATAAAGAGAACTATGAAACTCTAAGAAAAGAAATAGCTGAAGATGTTAACAAATGGAACAACATACCATGCTCATGGCTGGGAAGAATCAACATTGTTAAAATGTCTATATTACCCAAAGCAATATACAATTTTAATGCAATCCCTATGAAAGCTCCATTGTCATACTTTAAGGATCTCAAAAAAATAATACTTCGTTGTATATAGAATCAGAAAAAAAACCTCAAATAGCCAAGACATTACTCAGAAATAAAAACAAAGCAGGAGGAATCACACTCAGATCTCAGACTACAGTATAAATCGATAGTGATTATAATAGCATGTTACTGGCACAAAAACAGAGAGGTAGATGTATGGAACAGAATAGAGAACCAAGAGATGAACCCAGCTACTTACCGTTATTTGATCTTTGACGAGTCAATTAAAAACATTCAGTGGAGAAAAGAGTCCCTATTTAACAAATGGTGCTGGGTGAACTGGCTGGTGACCTGTAGAAGACTGAAACTGGACCCATACCTTTCACCATTAACTAAGATAGACTCTCACTGGATTAAAGATTTAAACTTAAGACATGAAACTATAAAAATGCTAGAAAAAAGAGCAGGGAAAACTCTTGAAGAAATTGGCCTGGGTGAATATTTTATGAGGAGGACCCCCTGGGCAATTGAAGTAGCATCAAAAATACACTAGTGGGACCTCATCGAACTAAAAAGCTTCTGCACTGCCAAGAACACAGTAAGTAAAGCAAGCACACAGCCCTCAGAACGGGAGAAGATATTTGCAGGTTATGTCTCCAACAAAGGTTTAATAACCAGAATCCACAGAGAACTCAAACGTATTAACAAAAAAAGAACAAGTGACCCCATCTCAGGGTGCGCAAGGGACTTGAAGAGAAACTTCTCTGAAGAAGACAGGTGCACGGCCTACCAACATAAAATTCTGATCATCTTTAATCATCAGAGAAATGCAAATCAAAACTACTTTGAGATTTCATCTAACTCCAGTAAGATTAGCCCACATCACAAAATCCCCAAACCGAGATGTTGGTGTGGATGTGGAGAAAAGGGAACACTTCTACATTGCTGGTGAGAATGTAAACTAATACATTCCTTTTGGAAAGATGTTTGGAGAATACTTAGAGATCTAAAAATAGACCTGCCGTCTGATCCTACAATTCCTCTACTATGTATATATCTAGAAGGTCAAAAATCACATTATAACAAAGATATTTGTACCAGAATGTTTATTGCAGCCCAATTCATAATTGCTAAGTCATGGAAGAAGCCCAAGTGCCCATTGACTCATGAATGGATCAACAAATTGTGACATGTGACACTGTGGAATATTATGCAGCCTTAAAGAAAGATGGAGACTTTACCTCTTACATGGATGGAGCTGGAACATATTCTTCTTAGCAAAGTATCTCAAGAATGGAAGAAAAAGTATCCAATGTACTCAGTCTTACAATGAAACCAATTTATAGCATTTTTTTTTTTTTTTTTTTTTTGAGACAGAGCTTCAAGCTGTCACCCTGGATAGAGTGCTGTGGCATCACAGCTCATAGCAACCTCCAATTCCTGGGCTCAAGCGAGTCTCCTGCCTCTGCCTGCCAAGTAGCTCGGATGACAGGCGCCCGCCACAACGCCCAGCCATTTTTTGGTTGCAGCCGTCATTGTTGTTTGGCAGGCCCGGGCTGGATTCAAACCCACCAGTTGTATGTGGCTGGCGCCTTAGTCCATTGAGCCACAGGCGCCAAGCCAATTTATAGCTTTCTTATGAGAACTATAACCCAATTATAGCCCAAGAAAAAGGGGAAAGGGGAGATGGAGAAGGGAGGAGAGAAGATGATGGGTGGAGGGAGGGTAATCAGTGGGACCACACCTATGGTGCATCTTACAAGGGTACATGTGAAATTTACTAGGTGTAGAATATAAATGTCTTAACACAATAACTAAGAAAATGCCATGAAGGCTATTTTAACCAGTTTGATGAAAATATTTCAAATTGTATATAAAACCAGCACATTGTATCCCATGATTGTATTAATGTATACAGTTATGATTTAATAAAGAAAGGAGGGAAGCAAAGGTTAGATACCTATTTTCACAAATATTAATAAGGGTAGACTTCTTATACAGTATGACATAACACATTTTTTATATTTATTTTTTGTTGAAAAGAGGATCTGTATTTATTTTGTTAATTTATGACATATCAAAATTGACCTGGGCAATATTCAGTTTTATAATCATACCTCCATACTTTATAGTTTCATATTTGGAATAAGTGAGTAAACGTAGAATTGGTTCAGAATAAATAAAGTGTAATAAACTTTAAATTACCAAAGAAATTAAAATAATGACAAATAAAATGCCAAAGTTTATTGAATGTTCACCCAATCAGTGGTCTAATGCTAACCCTTTCTAATGTATTATCTGATGTATCTTCATGCAGTGCCACTGAGGAGGCACAATTACTGTTTTCATTTTGTAGATGACAAAATTAAGGAATAATGTCAGGGTTTCAGTCCAACCAGTTTGCTTCAGTTAACCACCTGTTAACAAAGACACATCACGGGCACAGCAAATGTTCTTCCAAGTGGAATGACGCTGGGATTATTGCACATTTCCCTTTTCTTTAGACGTTGACTGATCGTCAGTGCCTTCTCTGCAATTTAGAAATCGGAAGTGAGCTAGCAAGTGGAAATTGGGGAAAGGAACTCATGAAATAGGTGAGAACAAGGTTATAGGAAGAGGTTGTGTAGCATTGCTGGAATATTGAATTGGAAAAGCAGGGGGGAGGGAAACATGAATATCTGTCAATAACTTAGGAATTCAAGTTTGAACAACTTGTAAAAAGAAAAACCTCAAAATGTGGACTTATTTCCACATATCCTCAGTGATGAAGTTCATAAATTTGGTGATGCTAGTATGGGAATTGTCCCTTGACAGAGGACCGAGAGGAGCTAAATGACCTATGTGTGAACTGTCCTAGTTTTGCCAGCTCCAAACACGCAATAAAAAGAGAGTGTGCACCTTGGTTTCCAGATGGTGTCAAGTCGGTGTGGAAATTTTCTTTTAGTTTTTATTTTATTCAAATAATGTTTGTTCCTATACTAGTCGTTTTTCCTTTGGACAAAGAATATACCATTTAGGGAGTATATCTCACTTTAAGCTACTTATGAAGACAAATGACATAAATTTAACAAAAACAAATTTTACTAAGGAACAGTCTTGCCACACTAAGCAGTGAGATCTGACACATCTAGTATACAGAAGCTTTTATGTAATAAAATCAAGGGTGTCATCTTCAAGTAAATTAACATTTAGATTTACTAGCTGGGAATTTCTAGAATCTCTGGGGTGATTTAAAATGCAAATGCTAAGCTCTTCTAGGTCCTGAAGGAATATTGTAGCAGGTTAGAATTTCGCTCCAGCTCTAGGTGGAATCCTGAGACACCATATTCAGAATTCTTTGGCGCCACATGCTTAGAGCAGAACTGGGCCTGGGAGAAATGCACCTGCTTTCTGCACAGCACCAAGCTCAGGGAATATAGGGCTACTTGCAATTTTCTATAAAGTATCACCTTGTTCATTCCAAGGTATTCTTATACCTGTTCCTCCATTTACCTGGATGTACCTTCTCTTTTTCCTCTCATTACATTGTAAACTCCTCTCTTCTTTTAAAATCCTTTAAAATCTACTCAAAGTAGGCTTGGCACTCATAGCTCAGTGAGTAGGGCACCAGACACATACATCTAGGTTGGCGGGTTCGAGTCTGGCCCAGACCTGCTAAACAACAATGACAGCAGCAACCAAAAAAGATGGCCCAGTGTTGTGGCGGGAGCCTATAGTTCCAGCTACTTGGGAGGCTGAGGCAAGAGACCTGCTTAAACCCAAGAGTTTGAGTTGGCTATGAGCCACGACACCACAGGGCTCTACTGATGGCGACATAGTGAGACGCTGTCCCAAAAGAAAAAAAAAAGAATCTTCAAGTAAACAACTGGAACTAATAAAAATATTTAACAAGATGTGACGACAAGATCAACATGCTAAAATCAGTTTTAGGATAATAAATCAGCAATTATAAAACATAAGTTTTAAAAGATGACATGTGCAATAGCAATAAAAACTGAAAGATAACTAGCATAAAATACATAGAATAATACTGAATGATACTGAGATCAAACAGAAAAGTATATAAAGAACATTTTTAAATGTTATTGAAAAGTATGAGTACTTGCACAGTCCCCGAGGTCCTTGTGGAAGGCAGTGGCAGTACCTTAGCTGCAGCGGTCGGGTGGCACTGGGCACCGGGGAAGTGGTCGCAGTGCTGACCTCCGGGACTGCCAAAGGCCTCAGCAATGGGACAGGAGGGGCCTTGACACCATCCAACAACACGCTCTCCCATAAGCTGCGTGGAGATGAGGCTGGACAGGACAAGGTGAATACAGAACATTGACACAAGAATCATGCCATATATCTCCAGTATTAACTCAGGCAGTGGAAGCCATGCAGGATTGACCTGCCCTATAAAATAGAGACTGAGACTTCAGATTGAGTGGAGAGGCAGAAGCACCTGGAAGAGTGGGTCTGGACGAGCTCATTCAATGTGCAGCTGGTCAAATGGAGCTTCATGAGAGATCCGACCTTTCTGAGCCTGTCGGGGGAAATTGTGAAATTATATTTCATTTCATTTCATTTCATTTCATTTCATTTCATTTCATTATTTCATTTCATTATTTCATTTCATTATTTCATTTCACTTCATTTCATTTCATTTCATTTTTGAGACAGAGGCTCAAGCTGTCGCCCTGGGTAGAGTGCTGTGGCATCACGGCTCACAGCGACCTCCAATTCCTGGGCTCAAGCGAGTCTCCTGCCTCTGCCTCCCAAGTGGCTGGGACTACAGGCGCCCTGGCCACAACGCTGGCTATTTTTTGGTTGCAGCTGTCATTGTTGTTTGGCAGGCCTGGGCTGGATTTGAACCCGCCAGCTCAGATGTATGTGGCTGGCACCTTAGCTGTTTGAGCCACAGGCACCGAGCCAGAAATTGTTAAATTATAAATGAACTAGTTGCTGCCTCTACCCATAAAAGGCCAGATGAAGAAGAAAAGGCTGAATAAGCTGGGGGTCACACAGGCTGATGACAACCTCATGTCACAGATGTTCGTCAGAATTGTGGGGAATCAGTTTAAGTGCAATGGGAAAGGAAGTTCTGGGACATTTCTTTTCTGATCACAATGATGTAAATAGACAGCAAAATATTGGATTTTGCATACACTGCCCTGGGAATCATTGCTGCCATTGGAGTCTGCTTCATGTTCTTGATTGGGCTTGAGTAAAATGTAGACTTACTGCTATTTGCAGGTGTTATACAAAGAGCACTCCTTTATAAGATCATAAAAGTACATAAGATAGAAAATATGTGGAGGTTACTTACCTGAATGCCTTACTTTCTTACACACAGTTCTCTCATATTACACCTGTTAATAACTTTGTAGTGTAATTACACTTCAGCACTTCAGAAAGTAGGGGCGAGGCAGAGAATGGAGGCCAGGGTGTACAAATGCAGCAGGTATTAACACGTGCGGTATTCTTTTTAGAGTTGTCTGTTGGTCCTGATTACAGCAGGTCTGGTTTTCATGCTTGTTTGCACAATGCTTACCTTAAGTTTTTGTGATTGGGAAGTTATCTGCCTCTTCAGACTTACTACTGAGGATCCGAGTGGAATGCATTTGCATGGTGAACTGTGCAGTCATCTAAACAGCAATAAATGGCATAGCGGGTTTGAAACAGACATGAAGGGAGTTGTTCAGAGCTGATGTGTATGGAGAGCATTTTCACTATGGCTGAATGTGAATGATTAGGAAGGAGATATTTTTCTATCACTGTAACAGTATTGTGATATTTCTTACACAAAATGATCACCTATATCAGTTATGTTTTCTTGGTATCATATTGTAAAACATAGCTTTTAAAAATGTTTGTAACAGAGTATATGTGACATTAATATGCCTAATGATTAAAATTTTAATGATAAAATAAAAAAAGAAAGAAAAGTATGAGAGGCCCTAAATAGATAGATATACTGTGATCTTATATTGAAAGGATCATTGTTATAGAAATGATGACCAAGTACAGTGGCACAAACTTGTAGTCCCAGCTACTTGGGAGGCTGAGGCAGGAGGATCGCTTGAGCCTGGAAGTTCAAAGCCAGGGTGGGCAACATAGTGAGACCTCCATCTCTAAAAATAAAAATAAATAGGAAATAAATAAAACACGTTAATTGTCTTGAGTTATAGATTTAATGCAATCCCAATAAACATCCCAAATGTAAACAGTACTAAAAGATGAAAATAGGAACAAAGACACTCTCAAAAATGTAGAACTTCCTCTACCAAATATCAAGATATGTCTTAAGGGCATTGTAAGTAAAAATGTTAATATTGTCACAAGTAAAGTTAAATATCAGAGACTTGATTAGACACTTGATTCATGACACAGGTAGAACTTCAAAATGGTGAGGAAAGGAAAGATTTTTCAACTAATTAATAGGCCTGGGATCATTAGACCATCATATGGAAAAAATAAAATTGGATCCTTTCTCACACCATCTACAAAAATCAAGTCAAGACCTAAAAATGGACGGCAAAGTCATGAGGCTTTTAGAAAATATTGGAGACTATCTTTTTCTCTTTGGAATAGAAAAGGATATCTTAAGATGGAAAAAAAATGCATTTAACGTGAAAGGAGAGAATAATAAAGTTGACTACATTAAAATAAAATTTCAGTTACAAAAGGCACCATGAAAAGATATTTGTCACATACATAGCCAACAAAATACCCAGAATTTGAAAAGAATTCCTAAAAACCAATGAGATAAAGGCGGACAACCCAGAAGAAAAATGGGCAAAAGATTTTTAACCTGCACTTCAAAAAAGATTTTTTTAAAAAGAACGAAAGAAATGCAAATAGCCAAAAAGCATAGAAAACGTTGCTTAGTCTCATTGTTGGTAAGAGAAATGAATCTTAAAACCCCAATGGGGAGGGGGGAGGATAGGTGGAGGGAGGGCAATTGGTGGGATCACACCTACGGTGCATCTTAG